>CAUYRT010054455.1:0-47443 GCA_963574885.1 Lepilemur ruficaudatus | reverse complement strand
AGCCCTACAGGAAGTTCTTAGACCGGCCCTTCACACCGAACACGGCAATAGGCACTCTTCAGAGTAAAACCCTCAAAGAGTTTCAAGGCTAGAACTTGAACTACAGAATGGCGCAAAGAGTAAAACAAAGTAACTGGACTTTTGTTTGTTTTTAATAAGGCTTCAGACAGGAATGAAAGATTCTACTCCTTGTAGATATTTAATGTTTAGGATGAGAAGACAATTGAGACAGCCTGATTGGAGGCTGTCAGGAATACTTTTAAGCCTCTTATCCTTGAATTTCCAGACCCTAGTGATACAATAAGTAATGGTAACAAGCAATGGTAAGTATATCACAAAATAAAATTCAGGTAAAAATAAAAACAAATGTAGCTAATAAAAATTAAAAAACAATTTCTGCTAGACTAGTATTAGAGTATATTTTACCAATGACATTTGACATCATTAAAAATCAATTTCCATTACCTGCCAGTAGGTAATGAGAAGGGCAATATTGCATTATGTCAGCAGGAGTATAAAATATTTCTCAAAAATTTCCAGAAGTAGGTGACAAAAGCTCTAAAATCATGCCTGTATTATTTTTCACAGTAATTCAGTCTAAAATTATTGTCCAAAAACATTGATCAAGGTTTGACAAAAATACTGAAGATATTATAGTATTAATATTAAAGTTAAAATAATGAAATCATCATAACTTCAAATCATAAGCTTTGCTGCAAAGTTGAGGCTTTTTAAGCATGTTTTAAAATGTGGCAAAATATTTACTATACAGAGTTAAATGACTAATCCAGAATATACCATAATACTGAATATGATCCCAAGTATCTAGAAGAAAATTAGTGTGCTCGTGTGTGTGTGTGTGTGTGTGTAGTTAAATATACCTAAATTTTATGAGATAGTGTATTTTCAAATATTTTTAATCTCACATATTTAGGTAGGAAGTAAACAATAATTAAATTTTAACAAAATTCCCAAAACCAGCAAACATCCTTAGGTGTAAGCATTCCTATTATCACAATTTGTTTCTTTTATTGTTTTTCTTAATGTATCATAAAAATGCGTTAAGTATTTTACTCCAATTTTACTCCAATAACCATTTCCAAACCAAATATCTGATACACTTTTGGGAATTCCAATGGGATTCAAATCTAGACTAAGTGGTTACACCACAGATCTGCTTTGTGTCCTGTCTCTCACTAAGAACAATGCCACTTCTCCTCACAAAGCATACAGAAACATGTATGTCTGTACATATATTACCATAAAAATTCAAAATATTATTGAATTAAAATTAAGAACCTCGTTTTTCTGAAGTTTTGAAATATTAATTTTATTTACTAAATACACAATGTACCTTCCTAAAACTAGCAATTTCAATGTTTTAGATTTCAAGAAAATATGATTTTATTGCTTATTGTTTAATGATTTTTAAGATTGGAAAAATTAGTATAACATTTTAAGCAGTTTATAAGTACCTAAAGATGCATTGCTCATTAAATATTAGCAAGTCAAATCCTATTTATATGCTTTAGGGATAGTTTTTATCAAAATAATTTAATGATAAATTCTTTTGTAACATAAGGAACTATTTTAGAACAAATAATCACCATTCTCCGATTTATTAGTTAGAATTCTTTCAAATTCATTTGATGCCATAATTCACTTTCTGACATATACTGGAAAAGTTATTTTTATCATAAGAACCTCAAACCTAATCCAATTTACCATGTCAACATCCCCTCCTCACTTCCATCCGTTTATGTCATATTGATTCATTTATGTCATATTAGGGCCCCTGCTTTGGACTCAGACTGTGTGTGTTCAAGTCTTCACTGCTTATTCTAGGTGCTAAGTCTTTTGGATCCTCAACTTCTTTGCCTACAATTAGGGGATAAAATATCATCTACTCATGGGATCAATTATTCATTAATATTCATTTATTCATACTAAATTAATATAGAATGCCTACTTTGTAATAGGCACCCTCCTAGGTGATGAAGAACAGACCATGAAAAGCCTCTGCTCCCATTTAGCTAATATGTGTGTGTGAATTTATTACAGGTCAGGGTGGGGAGAACGCTCTGAGCAACAAGTCGAGAAAACACATGTAAAGTTTAGCATTGTTCCTGGCACAGAGCTAGTACTCAATAGGTAGACAAGCTATTGTTGTTATTATCATTTTCCTCCTCTACTTAATTAAAATCTAGTCATACACTTGATTATTGCCTATCAAATGTATGTCCAATGTAATATTTTATCTTAAAGACCATATACTTTTTATATCATCCTATTTCAACATCACAAGTCTAGGAACCTAGCTGGAATTCAATAAGCATTGCAAAATTGAACTCTGAGATCCCTTTCTGATCTAAAATATTGTGTGTCTCTAAATGGTATTGGACTCGCGGCTTGTGATCTATATCCTCAAAGCAAGTCACTTGAGACACCAGAGGTGTTCCATTTATCATCAGAGTTACCTGATTGAATTGTGTCAAGCGTTTGTTTATTGACAGTGGGGTGGATATTATTTACTGGTTTTCAGAAGTTAGATTGTACCTCACTGTAAAGCTCAAAAAGAAATCCAGCAGCTTCAATGAACCAGGATAGCTGTCCTTTGGGAAAATAAGCTGGAACATAGGTGTGATACAAGAAGAGATCTCAATCTAACATTAAAAGGGCACAAATCTCTGGTTGTTATAAGGATTTGACGTGGCAGCTGGTGAACACTTGACGGAAAGATATTCTTTAAGCCAGATTTGCAGGTAAAACCAGATACCATCAGCTATTTATCCATTTAGGCTCTTTCACCTACTTGGCAGCTATGTATTATCCTACAGTCCTTTGAAGGGCTTCCTGTCTTTGCCAACTCTGCTTTCCTAGCCTTCCAATGTTCACTGACAACTTCAGCCTGCCTTTATGTCTCTCTGATTGTGCTTTCTGTTTGTAGAATGTCTTTTCCCCAAAGCTGATCAATGAAAATCTGATCCTTAAGACTCTGACTTTATTTAGAGATTAATTTCAAAGCTTTACTTTTTTTTGACTCTTGAGTAATCCCTAATTCCAATAAAATCTGATCCCTAATTCCAATTATCTTCCACATACTACTTCAATGGAAAAGTCTAGACCTCCATCTTACAATAAAAATTCAGACCTAAAGTGATTTTAAAAATCTTGGTTTCCATATAATTGCCTAATATTTTATGAAAATTATTTATTTTATTAAATTATATTCTGGATTTTTAATTTCTTATAGATATGCCTACATATACTTTTGCTATAAACACTGCAAATGAGTATACCGCCTCAATTTATTCTATAAATAAACATTAATTGATGGATTTTATATTATTTACTTGATTGATTAATAGTCAAATCCACATTTTCTTCATATCAATTTTAAACTGATAATAGCTCTTACAGTTATAACTCCTAGATTCACAATATAGAGGCCAGGTGTTTTTTTAGACATGATAATACTTTATAATGATATAGCTTCAAAAATATCATGCTCTTTGAGTTTCTGCTTTCTTGGTTTTTTTTTTTTTTTTTTTTTTTTTTGTGACCAGGGTGACCATATATCCAGTTTACCCAGGACAGTTTCAATTTACAATGATTGCCTAGAATAATTATTATTACATGTCTTTCATTCTAAAAAATTGCATTTTTTGGATGATTATTTCTATGGTAATGCATTATAGAGCACTCATGTGGAAGCAAATTTTTCTGCACTCCTTGGATCAACCACACAACCCATGTTCTTCTCAGCCATGTAGGACTATGTCCCCTGTGAAGAAAGGGATTTAATTTGCTGGCAACTGTACTCTTGATTATTGTGTATTATGTGCAACTTTAAGTCCAAGGGTGAATATGGACTGTAATTGAAGTGTAACATAAGATAATACCTAGCAGTTATAAAGCTGTTAGTTTCTAGTTGCAAGGAGAGTTACTATTACATATTTTAATTGGCATTGACTTAGAGAAGACAATTGACAACAAAATACAAAAGGAAGAAGGGTCATGCATGTATTCTTCTTGGATTTAGAAAGTAAATTAAAATTAAAGTTAGAAAAGCAGGAAAAAGCTGAGAATTTTAACTATATATTAGAAAATATTTCTCTGTGGAATGAGACTATTAGTTCATGCCCATCTTCTAAAAAGTAATGGAAATATCATCTGTTATGCATAAGACCAGAAGTTTCCACATCAGTGCTTTAGGGATTGAATCAGTTTTCAACAAGGACTAAAAGATATAAACTCACAGGAATTTACCATCAATATTATTATAAATTAATAATTTAAAATAATTTTAAGTATTTGTTTTTTTCAAATAAATTCCTAAAATATGAAAAACCTAATTTATCATTTTCTTCAAATTTTAAAGGAGATGCTTTATTAGCTTTCTACAAAAGCGTTACTCATAGAACATATAATTCAGTGTCAAATTAGTAGATGATAAAGAAAATTTAGGTTAAATAACTAGCTGGTTATATTCTTGTTAAGGAATAAGTTGTTCTGAAATTTTCTCTTAATTAATTATGTTTATTTATAAGTGTTTTTGGAATATTAAATTAGCAACTTCTTAAACACATTTATTCACTAATTTGAATCAGTTTTATCAGTTTTATCCCTTTTAAAGCATGCATACTATTTTTATTATGTGATATTATATTTCCTCATGTTACAGGCTTTAGCTTTTTTGAGTTTCTTGAATTTGCTGCACTATCTTGCTTTAAGGTTCTTGTTTATTTCTTCCTGAAACACTTGCTTCCACTCTTCAGTATGCTGAGTCACACCCATCATTGAGGCTACAATGTTACCTACTTTAGGATGTTCTAAAGTTGGCTGTTTGGACTGGTTAGGTCCTCACATTATACGTAATCATCCTCATATTTGCAATTATTTTTAAAAGCTTTGTTTTCCACTCAGACTGAAACTTCCATAAGGGGCAAGACCAAGCCAATTTTTGCTCTTGTTGTTGTTTTTATTCAAAACTGTTTTTACTTCTTTGATTATATAATTAGGATGATATTATGTTTTGATGACCTCTAATCATTGACCACCAATCAAAGATTTCCTGAAAGTTCAAATTAAATGATACATTTCCAACATTCTCTCTCTGCCATGCTTCTACTCAATCTGGAAAGCAGACAATAAGCCTGTCATCAATATTTTCTCTCCTGTATTGCAATTTTTCTCTTCTTTATTTTATCCTGTTTCTCTTCTATGGCCTTTGCTTGGAAAGAACACTTACTGCTTTGCAAGGATAATAGAAAGTGTAGGAAGTCAATCTAGTGAAAAGAGCCAAGGATAATTATAGATGAGTTATGAGATAATTTCAGTACTTACTATTTGTACATTAGTCAAGTTTCTTAACCTTTCCAAACTTCTAGAATGTTAAATAAGAATGTTAACCTCAGAGTTATGAAAGGAAGTATAAATAATATCCTCAATAATATGTTTTAGAAACAAGATGGAAAAACAGAAAAGAAATGCTATTATCAAAAGGAGTGCCAATTTCTATAAATTATAATTCAGCTATTAATGATTTGTTATTAGTACCATTAGACATTATTAGTCTGATAGAAAACTAAAATATTGCATTTGAAAATATAAAATTGACAAGGACAAGAAAACAAGATGTGTTAATGTTCAAGAAATACATTATCAGCTAGTTTTTTAATTTATTTCCCTATTCTTTGCCTTGGAAGATTAAATACAGTTGTTAAAGAGGAAAGTTGCCTTTTTTTAATCATATACTTTTTAAATTGTACAGGTCCATAAAGATAAAGACTTTACTAATTTCACCTTTGCCCCACTATTTTAAAATATCAAGGGGGTACAAATATTTTTGATATATGGCTTCAGTTAGGGCTATAAATGTGCTCATCACCTCAATAGTTTTCACTGCACTCATTAGGTGGGGTTTTGACCTCCCCACCTCCCCCATTCTCCCTGCTTGATTTCCAATGACTTTTCCTTCCCTCTGTGCACTTGTGTGCCTGTTAGTTCCAATTTATTAGAGAGTACATGTGACGATTGTTTTTCTATTCTTGAGAGACTTCACTTAGGATAATGGTCTCCAGTTACTTCCAAATTGCTGCAAAGGGCATTCATTCATCCATCTCTATGGCTGAGTAGTGCCCCCCATGGTATACATATACCACATTTTGCTAATCCACTCATGAATTAATGGGCACTGGGTTGATTCCATGTATTATTGTGCTGCAATAAACATTCAAATGCAGCTGTCTTTTTGATAAAATGACTTATTTTCCCAGTAGTGGGATTGCTAGATTGAATGGTAGGTCTATTTTTAGTTTTTTGATAAATTTCCATACTGTTTTCCATAGGGGTTGTACTAATTTGCAGTCCCACCAACAGTGTAAAAGTGTTCCTTTCTCTCAGCATTCATACCAGTATCTGCATTTATAGCAGATACTGTACAAATAGTATTGGACTTTTTAATAAAGGCATTCTAACATTGCCTTTGCATTTCCCTGATGATTAGTAATTTTGAGCATCTTTTCACGTTTGTTAGCCACTTGTCTATCTTTTTTTGAAAAACTTCTGTTCATCTCTTTTCCCCACTTTTTCATGGGGTTGTTTTTTTATTCTTGCTGATTTGACCAAGTTCTTCATAGATTCTTAGATATTAGCCCTCTATTGCATGAGTAGATTGAGAATATTTTCTCTCATTCCATAGGTTGTCTATTTGCTCTGTTGATTATTCCCTTAGCTGTGCAGAAGCTTTTTGATTTAATCAAGTCACATTTGTTTATTTTTATTGCTGCTGTATTTGACATTGGGGTCTTAGTCATAAACTCTTTGCCTAGACCAATGTCGAGAAGAGTTATTTGTACATTTTCTTCTAGAATTCTTACGGTTTCATACCTTAAAATCTTTTATCCATTTTTTTTGTTTGTTTTTTTTTTTTTTTTTGAGACAGAGTCTCGCTCTCTTGCTTGGACTAGAGTGCCGTGGCATCAGTCTAGCTTACAACAACCTCAAACTCCTGGTTTCAAGTGATCCTCCTGCCTCAGCTGGGACTACAGGCATGTGCCACTATGCCCAGCTAATGTTTTCTATTTTTAGTTGTTTGGCTCATTTCTTTCTGTTTTTAGTAGAGACGGGGTCTCACTCTTGCTCAGGTTGGTCTCAAACTCTTGAGCTGAAGCAATCCTCCCTCCTTGGCCTCCTAGAGTGCTGGGATTACAGGCGTGAGCCACTGCTCCTGGCCTATCCATCTTGAATAAATTTTTGTGAGTGGTGAGAGATAGGGATCCTGTTTCACTCTTTTGTACGTGGCTATCCAGTTTTCCCAGCAACATTTGTTGAACAGGGCTTCTTCTCCCCAATGTGGTTTTATCTGCTTTGTCAAAGATCAGTTGGCAATAGGTAGGTCATTTAATTTCTGGGGTCCATATTCTGGTCCCTTGGTCTATGTCTCTATTTTTGTACCAATATCATGCTGTTTGGTTACTATATCCTTGTAATATAGTTTGAACTCTGGTAATGTGATGCCCCAGATTTATTTATTTATTTATTTATTTATTTATTTATTTATTTATTTATTTATTTATTTTGCTTAGGCTTGCCTTGGATATTCAGGCTCTTTTCTTCTTGTCCCTTTTCTTGTTCCAAATGAAGCATAGAATGTTTAATTTCTAGATTTGTGAAATATGCCATTGGTATTTTGATGGGGATTGCATTGAATCTATAAATCGCTTTGGGTAGTATGGACATTTTAACAATGTTAATTCTACCAATCCATGATCATGATATGTTTCTCCATTTGTTTGTGTCATCTGCAATTTGTTTCCTCAGCATTTCATAGTTCTCCTTGTAGAGATCCTTCACCTCCTTGGTTAAGTATATTACTAGCTATTTCATTTTCTTTGTAGCTATTGTGAATGGCATTGAGTCTTTGATTTGACTCTCAGCATGACTATTTTTGGTGTATAGGAATGCTACTGATTTGTGTAAATTGATTTTATAACCTGAGACTTTGCTGACTTTATCAATTCCAGGAGTGTCTTGGTGGAGTAGTTGGAATTTTCTAGACACAAGATCATATCGTCAGTGAAAAGTAATAGTTTGACCTCCTCTTTCCTGATTTGGATACTCTTTATTTCTTTCTCTTGCCTGATTGGTCTGGCTTGGACTTCCAGCACTGTGTTGAATAGAAGTGGTGACCTTGGGCACATTTGTCTTATTCCAGTTCTTGGTAGGAACGCTTTCAACTTTCCCCTGGTCAGTATGATGTTGGCTGTGGGTCTATCACATATAGCTTTTATAATTTTGAAACACGTTCCTTCTATGTCTAGTTTGTTGAACATTTTTATCATTTATTCAATGCTTTTTCCGCATCTATTGAAATGATCATATGGTTCTTGTTTTTGCTTCTGTTTATGTGGTGAATCACATTTATTGGTTTACATATATTAAACTATCCTTTCATCCCTCGGATGAAGCCCACTTTGTCATGGTAGATTTTTTTGTTTTCTTGATGTGCTGTTGAATCTGGTTTTCTAGTATTTTCTAGTCTTTTATTCAGGACTTTTTCCTTGTCTATATTCATAAGGGAAATTGGTCTTTAGATTTCTTTGTTTGTTGGGTCCTTTTCTGGCTTTGGTATCAAGGTGATATTGGCTTTGTAGAATAAGTTGGGGAGGATTCCCTTCTTCTTAATGTTATAAAATAATTTCTGCAGTATGGGTACCAGTTATTCTTCGATTAATAGTTCTGGTAGAATTTAGCTGTGAATACATCTTGTCCAGGGCTTTTTTTTGGTTGGAAGACTTTTTATTATTGCTTCAATCTCACTGCTTCTTATTGGTCTGTTCAGGAGTTCTATTTCTTCCTGATTGAGTCTTGGGAGGTTGTGATTTTCCAAGAATTTGTCCATTTCCTCTATGTTTTCTAGTTCATGTGTGTGGAGATTTTCCTGTTATTTGTGGATGATGTTTTGCATTTCTGTGCTATCAGTTGTAGTATCTCCTTGCTTGATGTCAGGAGTTTGAGGTCTAGTTGACCTCTTTTGAACAATTCATTTTTGTAGAAAATGTATATCATGAGACAACTTTACTTTAGTAGTGGATATTTAACCCTCATAATATTTTTTGAAATTTACTTCAGAAATTATAAATCTTTCAGATTCAGCTGGCTTTCTCATCATTAGTTAACATTTAGAAACTATTTTATTTGGCTGCTGCTATATAATAATGTATCAGTTAATTCAAATTTAATACATGGATATTCTTTCCCATGAAGAAACAATCACTGCTTTTACTTCAGCTCAGCCCAGCAGCTCAATTCATGATATTTCCTCACTCTACAGTATTTTCCAGATTTTAGAATATTATCTTTCACTTTTATTTCAGCTTATCTTTGAGAAATACATTTTATATTCCATATCAGCATTATATATGAATATATAGTTTTAGCAAAACCATTCATGTCTGAGCTAAATTAAGCTATATTTTTGGTTGTGCTACATCCTTAAAAACCTTAAAATGAGAGAAATGATTGACTAAGCAAGTCATAGTTTGATGTTTATACACACGCACACACACACACACACTTATATGTATTCTTCATATTTACAATGTCATGACAATTTTCTAATGTTTGAAAACAATTTTAGTGTTTATCAAATCAAAAGTTTAAAATATGCCTTTTGAAAAAAGGCAAAGAGAAACTCTTTTCATGATAAATACTTTTCTTCTCTCAGTGATGGCAGAAAATTTCCTGTTGATTGGTGCTGATGTTGCTATATGAGTATAACCCTGTTGTCTGATTAGGAAAAATATCTTGTAAGTATCCCTAATCTCAACACTGTGACATTCATTTAGCAATTTAGTTCATTCAGGGTTTTATTAATACTTAGTGTAATAGATGGAAAAATATAAGACAATGATCAGTTAATCAATAATGGCCAGTCTTTTAACAAATAGCACATATAATTTTGTTGTTCCTAATTAGAAATAAAATCATGCATTGTACTTAGAAATAAATTTCTTAGAAGAAAGAAGTTAAATTTGAGTTTGTGATTTCTTTAAAAAAAACAAAAACGATATAAATATAATTTCCATCTTCCTTCTCCTTACTTCAGGCGAATATGAAGAAAATAACATCATACTCTCATTATTTTCCCTAAAATAATCTATAGTCATTTTATTTTATAATTCTCTTCATTCTTATACCAGGAAAATGCTTGGGTTTTTGACCTTCCTTATTTTCTGTCACCAAATATTGACTTACCATTTACTATGTGCCTCATTCTATGCAAAGCACTGGCCTTAATATGCATAGTGGACTATCAATTTCATATATGTACTTTCCTAAGGAAAATACCACCACTAACAACAAAAAATATAATCTTCCAATAAAAACTAGACAATCTAAATTTCTAAAAGAATAATTTTTATTTCTGCATTTTATTTGCTGTCTTTGTTTTCTAGTCATTGGCTGCTGTTTGCATAAAAACACTATCAGTGAGTTAAAGAAAGGAGGCTAAGTAACGGTGACTATGACCACTTTAAAGGTGAATCTAGGATCTTTAAATTTAGTATAGACCAGAACAATAGAGTTCTTCTCACTGCTGAGGTAACATTATACAAATTTCTGTAGGGACCTGCATATGCCACTGAGCAAATTATCTGTCCATGCTACTATTTTTCTCTTGCCTACTTACTGCACACAACAGGGTGGACGGCTCTACTTTCTGAGTAAAGTTGAGGCTCGTGTGTGCAGGAATGAATTAATGCTTATATTTTCTCAGTCCATTTCAAATTAATTTGGTGTGGAACGGTCAGGAGAGATTTCACCCTCTCTTTGATGGTTGTCCTCCTGTTGAATGAGTTCTGTTAAATGATCCCTGTAAGAGACATCTTTCATTCCTGGCTCACAAAAATTGAGTTCTGAATAGTGTTGTTTTTAGTGTATGGAATTCAACAGATGGTACCAAATAGCCAATATTTTAAACAACTTCCTGCGGGTAGATCTCCAGCAGAGCCTCCCCTCAACCTCATTGTCATCTAATTTCAATGTGTGTTCATTCACTTTAACACTATCACATGGGCTGCACTCACGTTTCCCTAGAAGATGTAAGTGCACGTGAGCAAATATGAAGCTTACATATGAGTTTAATAAAGGGTTCTTCAGGGTTATGTTGTCTTTAAACGATGTCTTTTTATTTAATGATTGTGTTCCATTTTAAATTCAAAATGCTGACTATCTTTTTGAAATTCAACTCACCAAATATGAATTATAGATAGCAATTCTTTTCTTAGCTATCAATGAGATCTTTGACAGACACCCTTATCTTTGTTGTCAGGCTGAAACGTTCCATTCTGAAACAGGGAAAAAACATTCTTCACATAGTGCTTATGAATTTCTGAAGTCTTTATTGGTATCCTGCACACCTTCGCACTTCCACAAGAAGAAAAAGTAGATTTATATTAGAAACTGTATTGAAAAATATCCCCTTCAAATGCACTCAAAGGACTTTCTAGTTGTTTTATTACTATTCCAGAATACCTCCATGTCACTGAAATAACTTGGACTAAGCAAGGTGGATACTTTTCTAAATTTGTGGGAGGTTACCTTGAAAAAGATGATAGGAAAATAAATAGGCTATATTCTGTTGTTGTTATTCATGTTAGAGTTAGAGCCTTCTCATAGTAAGTTACTGCTAAGTAGGAGTAAATATCTGAGCAGCAGTAAAAGATGAGCACCTACCATATATCTGTAACCAGCAATTCCACACTTTCAATTCCAGTACAAGGTCAATAGGGCCAAATACACGGATATTCACACTTTATTTATAAAATATGTAGAAAAATTTTAGTAGACAATATTTTGATGGCATAGTAAATAAAATGGAGTTTTATACTGTGTTTAAAATAATAGTAAAAGCTAGGAGTTGCTTCCAACAAGAAATGCTGATTTGAAAACTTATGGGAGATATTACATCATATTACAATTAAGATGAATAATTAGAAGTACTTAAATATTTTCAAATGGACCACCCATTGTCACACCTGAGTTATGAGTCCCTTCTTCTGGATATTCTACTCTGGAAAGAAGACAACTATGGCAGGCTTTGCTTATGTATGTATCCATGTTTCTTACTAAACTACATGCATGCATGAGATGGAATGCTCTAAAATAAGCACACAGTCTCAAACTCATATGACCAAACATCATACACGCAAATCTAGTCTACAACATATATGCCAGCAACTATCCTTTAAAAAAATAAAATAAATAAAATCAATTTTATTTGCTCATTACTACAGATTTGGCTTTCTGCAGCAGGTGAGGGGGAATAATAGAAATGACTGAGGGGCTGCTGGCTACAGATCTGAGTGATAAAGTTTTGATGATCTGAAACTCTGTGTTTCATAAATCAAAAGACAGATTTATATTGCAGTTTCATATTCATTGAATTATTCTACATCATCTTGCTTCAAAATTTCCTTTGGCTTAAAGGAAATAATATGATAACTGTATCTGATTGGGAATGTCTGCCAAACTCTTTCCATTTTATCTTTTGGAAGGGAGAAAAAATAATAGACCAGGACTGGGTCCAATGGTGAAATAGGGAAAGCTGATTCTTAGTGAGCTTCTCTGTGTGTTCCTTGATCTCCCCGATCTTTTCCTTGTCTCTTATCATGCCAGTGTACTGCATCAAGAGAACTGTTCAGTAAAAGGAACTATAAATAATGCCAGGATAGAGGAAGCAGGGCACATTGGTCATTTAGATGTTTAGGAAGTAAGGCTGAAGCCATGGAGAATCATAAAGTTATCAAAAACCTATTCCAAGTAATAATAGTACCAAATGCGTCCACACAGCTTATTACTTGGCAGACAGCATTCCAATTGCTTTACATATATTAACTCATTTAATACTAATGACTATCCTATGATAGTACCATTATTTTCATCAACATTTTATAAGAGAGAGAAACAATAGAGTAGTTAACTAACCCATGCATGGAATAGATGGAAGAATTAGAGCCCTGAGCTTGCACTGTGTTGCCTCCCATGACAAGGGCCTGGTCAATACCAACATAAACATCACTGCAAAGAAGAAGAACATGACCAGACATGTAAGGAAGCTCTGCCTGGGATCTTCATTTTGCAGGAAGATTTATAGCTGAGCTGTACAGCTTGGGTAACAGTGTTAGTTGCCCGGCTGAGTTTCTGCTGTAAAGTGGCAGCAATGCTAGCCTCAGTTGCTACTAGCATTTAGTATAATTTCTGGCAGCAGTGAAAATGGCAATATCAGTTGTGGTTTCCTCATGGCATCAGTTATCTGGCACAGTATTTAGTACTGTTTTTCAAAGCTTAGGGTCAGCCCTATTTCTCCAGTTTGTCTAACAATCTGTGAGCTCAATATCATTTTCTGTTTAATTAACCAGAGTCAGTTTCCACTGATTATTATGAAAAGCCCTCAATGATAAAGTTTGGATGTCTTTCAGGAAGAAAATAAATGCCAATGTAGCTTCAGGTTTCTCTCTAGCCAGAGTTTCCTACCCAGTAATGTCTTTTCCTATAATTATTTGTAATACGACTTTACTTTTCCCCCATCTTTCCTTTTCCCTAGTTTTTTTAAAGACTTTTATCTTCTAAGTGTAACTCAGATGGATGTTAAGAAAACAAAATTGAAAAATAAAAAAAAAAAAAAACTTCTACAGAATATCTTTCCAGTATTTTTTTTTTTTTTCATTTCTCAGCTACAGTTATAAAATACCTGTACTGTCTTATGTACTAGTCTCTTTTGGCCTCATCTTTCCTTAAATTATGCCTTTGTTTGGCATTTCTTTCATCCTGCTTTGTAGTATACAGCTAAGTCATCAAATGTTTGTCTTCCTGATCAAAGCCAGAGAACACACTGGCTTTGGAAAGTGACTAGCCTTAGTTGAATCCCCCTAAGCTTGTGACTCAAAGCCCACCAGTTTCTCTCCTATACACCCTAAGTGACCCAGGTCTCTCTTTTTCTGAAATAGTGTTCACCCATATGAGCTCCTGAACTTACAGATACAAGATCTAAAGAATGGTCTCGAAGTACTTTCATTTTCCCAAATACTACCTCAACCCAGAAATGTCTGGTTCAGATTTTTTTTAAAAAAAGTTAACAGAAATGAATTGTATTCATTTATTGTACTGCTTATCATTAATGTTTATTTACCACATAGCAAAATAACAACTATTTTTAGAAATACGTGTACAGAATTAACGTTGTTCAACTTTTCCTTGGAACATAACTCCAAATGCAGTCATGTTGCTTATCTAGCAAAGCAATAGACTCAAATATTTAAAAATAGTTTCATGGATACCAATTTTTGGAAGTGTGTCAGGGACAGAATTTAGATAAAGATTGGATTTTATAGAATGCTAAAAAGAGTTATTTTCAAACTTTTTAAGCAGTGACCCACAGTAAAACACATTTGATTTTGCATCTCCATATAGGCAAAACTTTAAACACTCATACACATATATAACATAGACACAGGACATTTTTTAAAAGGCTTCATAAATACATTCTTATCCTC
The DNA here is from genome assembly GCA_963574885.1 of Lepilemur ruficaudatus. Lineage (NCBI taxonomy): Eukaryota > Metazoa > Chordata > Mammalia > Primates > Lepilemuridae > Lepilemur > Lepilemur ruficaudatus. The sequence goes on along the minus strand of CAUYRT010054455.1, from coordinate 32,885 downwards.
ACAATGTAGAATTAAGTTGATATTTTGTATTGATTCCACTTGGTAAAAAACGGTCATTACCTACTTAATTCACTCAAAACACACCAGTAGGGTCAAGTCCTGCAATCTAAAAACCTTACTTTAAACTCTGCTTCTGGTATAGTATGTGTTATATCTATTTTCAGAGTGGCTAAAGAACCAAATCTTCTCATGATGCTACAGGAAAGAAAATGTTTTCCAAGTTCTAAACAATCAATTTGCAAACAAGTTTCAGAACTCAGTTCATTTGGCTATACTTCAAAATGTCCATTTTTTTAACCGGCAAATATCCATAATTCTACATTACCCATACTTGTAGAGTAACTCAAAACAGAAGCTTTAAACTACTCTATGCAGCGTCATACTAAGGTTAAACAACTCTATGTGTCTCTGTTCACACCCAACATTTTTTTCCTGAGGTTAAAAAACAGAGAGAAAGTTAAATCCAACATCTGTGGATACACTGCAGGATATAAAGAAACATTGTAGAAATACCTTTTTACAAATTCACTTACTTCTAAAATATGACAATTTATTTTCAAATAGCAATTTGAATCACATTTAATGACATCTTTCCACTATTTGAACCTACTATTAGCAGCAAAGGAGTTAAAAAAACATTTGTTTTCATCTATACCATATTCTTTCAGTCAGCTTTGTGAAATGCTCATTAAAAGTCTCACATGTTTAGAGAAAACAGTGCATTAATAGGAATGCAATTAAGTACTTAGTGCCTTTGTCATTTAAAGTAAGTTAACCAGATGGCACGAAATCCTCCAAAAGAGATTTTAAACAAACAATGGAGATTTAATTAATATGCACCAGTTAACTCATTAAATATATAGCAACTAGCTCATTAAACTTAAGGTAAATACTTATTTGAGATGGATTGTCTATTTCTTTCTACATTTGTCTTCATTTTGCTTGACTGGTCATGTGATAAATAGTGATTTTTGAAATCTAAAACATTTTAAAGTACACAAGCCTTGTGTACTCATGTTTTTTTCAACAGCGCTGAAATGGGACTTGACATTATTTTCACATAAAACACAGAATGAAATTACCACATGATAGCAATAGCAACAACTAAAATAATTTTATTTTTTAAACCCAAATATTAGCATAAATACATATATGTTATTTAGAAGCAAATGGTGACCCTTTCTCATCCATTATGAATATCTTCACATGGGTTACACAGTAATACTTTCAGTGAATTTTAAATAGTTATCTAACTTCCCCACTTTACGTTTCTGTACTACTACACAGAGTAAAATGGAGTCTTGTACTTTTGACCAAAATATAATTATCCTTTATCTGGTGATATCATCATTCTTGTCCTTTGATTGAAATGAACACGGAAGGAAGGCAGAGTGGAAGAGCACAGGCCTAGCCAGACATATTACCCAGGGCAGTCTGACAAATTAACATGACGCAGCTCTTGCAGCCAGAGCACCCGACATCCGTGAAGACAGACTGCCTGTTTCCATAACTCTTAATATTTTAAGTACTTCACATTTTGTAGACTCAAGCTAATGAGTTAACAAGATCCACCCCACATCTATCAATTTTATCCTTCTTCTAAGACATGCTTAAGTCAAGGACGTCTACTGTGAGTTTTCTATCCATTAATGATGTTGTATATTAACTATTTATTATGGAAGAAAAGGCTAATTTTATGTATACTATTTCCAGCTTCCTTTTTCCTCCTCCTTCTGTTTGCTAAATGTTAAAAAATAAATTTTAGAACTTTTTATATTTTATATTATATACTTAAATCTCAACTTTTGTCCAATCAATTTCCTGTAGTATATCAACTTAACACTACGTAAGATGAGGATATTCAATTTTCCCCATTTCTCCCTTTCGCCACACAGTATCCATGAGCTATACCTTTCATTTTTACATCGTCGAGGTTGTAATATTTACATCCTCATTTGCAATCACAATTGTGCCATCTGTGCTTTGCCTATAAGGTAATTACGAAAGTTAAAACCTAATAATCTAATTTCTGTTTACAGCAGAATCACAGCCTAGATACTTGAAAGGATATTCCCCTGGAAGTAAACATAATCTTTCATAAAATGTCTTTTTTTACATCTTGCTGAGTTGAAAGAAAGTGAATGATTCTTTAATGCCCAAAATGAAGTTAAGGTTGGAAATTAAATAGGAATTGAAATTGCAAGTCTGGAAGTTATGTTTTTAACAAGCTGGCTTTCACCCTGATATGTCTCGTCCATCACTGAAGGCTTCTTTTATGATTGCCGTATGGGGCTTGCTTAGGGACAAAATATAGCCTGTGTCTAATCTAAAATAAAATATTTACGGGTTAAATAAAAATGTCAAACCCTCAGTAAAAAGCTATAGAAGAACTAAATTCCCTCTGCAGAGGAGTCATTAGACAGACTTGCCTGAACCATGTGGTGTGACAATTCTTAACCAGAATCTCAGTTGCACATGATTGTGCTTAAAAGTGTGCAGGAACTGGATGGTCTGGAAAACCTCAACTCTAACATTAACATAAAGTATTCACAGAGTGATAATTGCCCCAGTGTTGAAAGAAACAAACACAAATCCTTTCTGGAAGAACATACATTCACCCCTGGCATCTAAGGAAAAGCGAAAAAAGCAGAAAGAGGGGATCACACGGAGTGCCTCTACCAAACTTACCTCCCTAAGCAGCAGCCACATGGGTCCTCATAGGTGATGTTAACCTATATAAACGATTTAAAATATTTTGAATGTATAGTTCATGATTTTAAAATAAAACAAATGCATGGCATGGACACTACCAGGAGTGAAATATTAATAAGAGCTAATATTTATTGAACCTCTGATATGATCCTCATGTGTGAGAAGCACTTCCTATGGATTATCTTATTTAAACAATACCTGAAAACAATCTTTTGTAATAAGCATAGTATCACAGGTTGTAGAGGGATGAAGCACTTGCTCATGACCAACACAAGTATTAATAGTTTGTTGTAAAGTGAGGGTTTTTATCTTTATTATGACTTAGTAAAAAATATTCATTGCAAAGACGAAGTATGTATTAGAATTATGTTTTTTTCCGATGGATCCAATGTCAGAATACCTGCTCTATTTAATAATAATGCTAATGGTTGCAAAAATCTAATGCATTCTCTTTCCTGAGGCTCTCTTTCTTGCTCTAAAACTTTTAGCGGACTTCAAGTTTGTTCTATATTATTCTCCAAACTTTCCATGTATTTTACCTGATCAAAATGATTATCACTAAGGAATTAAGAAAATACATGAAGAGAAACATCACATGAGGGTAAGGTATAGCCTAAATTTGGGAGTGTAGGCATGAGAATGGAATAGAAGTAGTACTTTCTTTGAACCCATGATGCCCTGGATGTTTTAATTTAATTTTGTTTTGTTTTGTTTTAGCATCAGTGAGACTGTAAATTATTTATCTTCTATTACTGTCTTACTTCCAGTTTCTGATTCTAGAATCGGCTTCCCAAAGATATAGAAATGTTACAAGAGACAGGTGTGTTAGCAAGTTTTCTTGATAATAAAACTGCTTTGGAAAGTAATGTCATGAATACAATCCTAGTAGGCAATGTTCTTTGGCTCTTTATTCCATGTCATGGACTTAATTTTGATACCATTAGCATCTCAGTCATCTTTATTTTATTGAGCATATTAATGTCCCAGAGCTAAAGTGCAATGCTCCCTATCCTTTTTCTATTCTCAGGTATCTCCATAAAATTTAAGTCTCCTATAGTCCTAAAAATGTTTTACTAGTATAATTGAGGCCACTCTGCTATGGCATTAAAACATTCTTAGAGATTAAGTCAAATCAGCAAGAATTCTTTAAGCACCATAGCCAGTGTTTCCAGGCACTCAAATAAGTAGAAATCATAAGTGCCTCTCTTTAGTTCACAACTAAAAATAGGTATTAATAAAAATGTTATGTTGACATGATATAACAGATTTCTATAAGGCAGCAAATCAAGAATTAGTTAGCATTTTAATAACTATGGTGGTTTTAAAACTTGTCTACAGATTCTTTGACACTCTATCAAACTTTGGAGGTTAATTCCCCTCTTCTTGAATATGAGCCAGACTTAATGACCTATTTTAAATGAACAGATTCTGGCAGGAGTGATGATGCAAGAGGCTAAGTCTTTAAAGCTCATAAACTTTTCTCTTGGTTCTCTCTCTCCCAGTGTCTTCAAATCCCTGAGCTACTATGTAAGAAGTCTGGCTACCCCAAAGCCACTATAACGGAGACATCATATGAAGAGATGCATAGAAACAGAGAGAGATGAGCGATGAGCACCAACTCTTTGGGGACTCATTTGTGTAAGACTTCTTAGATAAAATCCTGACCTGTAAGTGCGTGAGTCCTCAGGTAATTCTAGCATCAGCCGCCATTGACTACAGCCTCATAAGAGACATCAGGGAGAACTATCCAGCTGAGCCCAGTCAATCTCCAGAACCATGAGACAGAATAATAAAGTGATTATTGTTGTTTTACATAACTGAATTTGGTGATTTGTTCTGCCACAATAGATAACCGATTATTCAACTCAATGATTATGGAAGCACAGCAAAAAGCATAGTACTTACTGGCAAAACATACCTAGTGCCATAAAGCACAGATAATCTCAAAACGGATGCTTGATTTCACTTGTTTACTGCATGTATTAATAGTAATGATTAAACATCATTTATTTAGAATGTCTGATAATTTGAGCTTCTGAGAGTAATTAGAACCCATTAACTGTATAGAAAATAAATTTTAGAAGACTTACAATTTGATTGCAATATTTCTTCCCTGAAGAGGAAAGCAGTTTGGGATATTTTGGGATGTGCTAATACATATTGCATGTTATTGTACATTTAAAAGGCTCATGTGATTTGTCTCCAATGTATATCCAAAGCACATATAGAGTATACTTGAATATCCAAACAGAGACATGCTATAGCTACTCAATGAACAGTGTTAGCAAGGAATGAATGAAATTATCTGTGCGCTTATATTTTTTAGAGTGTTTCAGCGGTTTGTCAGATGCTATCATATATACTGTGCTATTTAAACCTTACAATAACTCTATGAGGAATATATTATTATTCCTAATTTATACATTAATAAACTAAGGCCCAAAGAACCTAAATATTTTGCTCAAATTGATGTAGCTAGTAAATTATAAAACCAGTGCTCTAAACCAGAGTCCTCAATCTAGCCCTCTTTCCAATACATCAGGCTTACCTCACCTAATACTTTTTTTAATTCAGTAAATACCCAGAAGTTTTAAAAACAAATCCAAGAGAATATGATGTTCTGTGAGTGTGCAATATTTATGTATATAATATATATAGTATATGTGTGAAATTAGCATATAGTTATACAGTCGCGTGCCACATAATGATATTTGAGTCAACAATGAACCGTGTACATAATGGTGGAGATTATAATGGAGCTGAAGTATCCCCATCACCTACTGACATTGTAGGCATCATAACATCGTAGTGGAACACATTACTCACATTTGTGGTGATGCTAGTGGAAACAAACCTATTGTTCTGCCATGTAAGTCTCACACATATAGTTATGTACAGTACATAATGCTTGATAATAATAATCAGCAACTCTTTTATCAGTATTTACAATACCATACTTTTTATTGTTATTTTACAATGAATTCTTTCTGGTTATATATTTAAAAAGTTTACTGTAAACAGCCTCAGGTGGGAATACGTGAAGGTATTCCAGAAGAAGGCATTGTTATAAGACAAGACAGCTCCAGTGGGACAAGATGACTAGGCAGTAGGCCTCCAGAAGAAATAATAAAATAGTAAAAGACAATTGAAATATATAATAAAAAAAGAAGGAAAGGGCTAAAAAGAAAAAAAAAAATAGATGGTAGAAATGAAAATGAGGGGAAGAGAGAGAAGAAGGGACCAAGAAGTACAATGTGGCTCTGCAGCCCTGCCCTGTAAACAGTTTGTGACAAGTGGCTTATCTTTGGGAGGACTGATGGCTCAGGCCTGGACCGCTGGGAGCCAAGAGACCTGCCAGAGGTCAGCATCACCGTGGCAGAGCTGTTTCTGCACAGCTCAGCAGGGGTGTCACCTGAGCAGCTTGCCCCAGTCTCTCATGGCTTCAATGGCTACGTCTGGAACTCAACATGCAAGAATCCCCACTTTCCCTTTAAGACAATTTTATGGATGAAAAGATACAGAATTTTTTTTTTTATTTTACCAAACCTAAGTATTTTTCAAAATACCCATGATAGAGTGCTTTTTAAAGTAAAATTATGGACCAGAAAAGCTCATCAAAGAGTTCTTTCCTTTTCCCCCACTTTTTGCAAAAATAAACAGTTTTGTGGGGTGAAGGTTATTGCTGCTACTTGAACAGAATGACAGAATGCAGAGGGGAGTATGTGCACAGTGCTTTGGGAAGCTTAGATGAAATGTTCTGTAGGGCTAACGTGCTTACCTGGGAAGCACCTACTTCGGTAGCAAGCGCATTTTCCATCTCTGATGACCTCAGACACTTTATGAAGCTAAACCTGTTACTTTGCTGAAGACAGGTCCTTCAGGTGAAGATTAAGTGGCTGAAGAGGAAGAGATCCTTTCCTGGCTACTCTTTCCCCTTCATGTGGGCACCAACACTGTCCTGGCAGCCCCTGCTTTGAGTGGGCTACATGGAGGCCTGGCAAGCTAATTGGTTGTGGAAAGTTTGGTTTATCCCCACATTTAACTGTAACCACTGAGTTAATGGGCTAATGTCAGCACTAATTAAAGATGTTTATCTTAAATAAAGCCTTTTTCTTTGGAAAGCTCAATAAAAAATCACAGTAAGCCTTTTGGAAAAGCAGTTTTAATGATTACTGTGTGCATAAGGTGTTGCTCTGTCTTTGAGTGACCCCCTTGCCGCTACCTACCCTCGATAGATGCTTAGCAATGTTAAATGCTTCGCCAAAAAAAACAACAACAGAGAAAATGTATTTACTTGACTTCTCTGTTAATGACTTGCTATCACTATCAGCCCAATAAGGATGTACATGATTTTATTTTAGTCACTTCATTTTATTTTATTGTACTTTATTTGCTAACCCCTTTATCTTCAATTTGATTTCTTTATCACTCCTCTTTTTAGATATTGGATGCTAAATTATTTTGTTTTTTTATTTCGTGAACACCTACCTTTGATACTGATACTTGTTCATAATATTTATTTTATCTTTTTCCAGATAATAGGTCATTCCTTTCTTTGTAGGAAAAAAACGACCTGAATGTAAAAGACATCTTCTTTCTCTGTATGGCCTCTTTGTATTTATTTCAACAATCCCAAATGGGACATTATCATTTCCTTGTTCTTTTTTCCTTTAACAAAACAAATAAAACTTATTGACTTTAATAGAATTTGAGGGTAAGCCTTATACATTCTTGGCTTTAGTGTTTCTTACATCGTTTTCCGCACTTTCATTTCAAGATATTAAAACAGTAGACCTTGTCCATGTAGGAAGCGTAATTCACCCAGCATGGCGGGCTACTATACTTACGTGTTTTAAAACATTAATACTACAAATATATGACAGCATGCCTTTTTTTCCCCAAAATGAATTATTTTGTGAATAAAAGTGGTTTACTTTTATTTTTCTGTTTTATATAATTGTCCAAAATTTATGCTATATGTGATTATATTTTATAATTATAAGCAATATGTTCTGTATACTCTTTGTATGAGGGTATTTTGAAAAATATCATTGTCATCTAATCCCTTAACAAATGTTTCCTTGGGTAATGGAAGTGTTCCATGTTTAAAGGGGTAACACAATTGTATGATTAGTTGAAAATAATGTTTTTTTATAACTATAGTATCATTTAGATTCAAACACATTTTTACCAAGAAGAAAGCATTTTAATCAAACTAGAAGATAACTGTTATTTTTATAGTAGTTACAAATTAATGAATTGTGGATGAACAATAATTATACTTTTCATAACAAAAGACAGAAAACCCTAAAAGACAAAATGTTTGATATGCTTTGTATAAAATATGTGCCAGGCTGTTTTAAAGGGTTCATCCTAATTGCACTGCTTCATCCCCACAGTGTAGGTAAATGTTTGTTTTGTGTTAATTAAGAAGTCATTTAAACATCTGCCTTTATTTTATGGACTGCCTTTAAAGTGTAAAATGTGTTTTTCTCATGAGAGCACTTTATGTTCCCAAGTGGCAATTTTAAAATAAAGTGTCTCTTTTTCAGATATAAAGTCTAATGTGCAAAGGTTTTGCCATCTGTTCTGTGTAGTTGCACTTGTGAGCTAGTTGTTTGATTAGAATCAACAAATACATAGAAAATATATCTTCACTCAAAATAAAGAAAACTATAAATACTGTCTGTTTTGAAGATTTCTTTTACAAACACATTATTTTAAATTTTGTTCCGGATCAGTTAAATCTCTTAAAACAGATAGTGCATCATTAAATTTAATTTTATATCATTTAGAAAAAAATAAAAATTCAATTTACTTTTTCAAAGCACAGAAATTTCCTTGTTTCAATACAGAGTATATGTTAATAAATAAATCAATGCTGCTGACCATGTCTATCCAATAGGGAGTTGTGAAACCAAAAATAATCTCAGTGGTAGTCCATGATTTATCAAAAACTGAATTATATATATTGAAATATAGCCAACTCTTTTATCAGAATTAGTTTCTAAGAAAACAGGGAAATGTTATTTATCCAAAAATGATAGAGTAGTTACCAATGACTTTAAAAATTCATCAATGATTTAAAAGTTCAAATATTTATACGGAAGTTAACTTACAAAAAAAAAAGAAACAAAAAACTAGGACAATGCAAGCTACATATTGTGTGTATTATGTACTCATTAATTTTGAAAATGCCTAATTCAAACATTTTCTCCTATTAAGATCAGAATATTTCCTCCTATGGAGAGCGTTCTAGAATCTGTATTAATTCTAGAATCTGTTGATATGTTGTGATCACTCTGGAGATATAGCTTATTCCAGAATGCTCTGTATTTTTACCTGAGTATTAATTTGTTTTTCAGGCATGGCTACTATAAGCATGTATAATTATATAAATTATTTCTATATTCAAAGGCATTAAAATAAATCATTTCCTTTATTTCATGGGAGTTTTGCTTTGGGGCAGGGTCAAACAGATTTATCTGCCTAAAATCTCATGTAATCAGAGATTGTCTTTGAGGCAGCAGTCATGCTTAGGAATCTTTGGACCTGAGATGATATTTTGGATTAATCCTGAACCTCTTTTCTAGTTGTTTCCAGGATTCTTCATTCTGTCAAACCTTGATGGATTACAACCATTCAGCTGGTGCTACTAGAAGTCCAAAGAACACAAAGTAGCTCTTACATTCACAATGATATTTCTGGAGCCTATTATGCACATAACCCTAAAGCAAAAACATTAAGTAACTGCTGGGTAATATCAGATAATTTTTCCAATATGTACTTAATAATACTGATGGAGACAATAATGATATTAAGCCTTATATGTATAATATGTATGGGAAATGCATAAATATTCCAAGAAATAGATGACAAGACATATTCTGATTTTTATAATCAGTAATATTGTCATGGAGATGTTCAATAGCTTTTGACTTGAGCTTTCAAGTATAAGTAACACTCAACTAAAATTGGAAGGGCGAAGGTTAAGCAGGAAGAATGAGAGTTACCCCCATACCCACAAAAGAAGGAGCAAACAGAGGAACAAAACAAAATGTATAACAAGATGTTAATTAAACTAGACTAGCTAAAATAAAGATTTATTTAAATCATAGGCGATGAGTTGGAAATACAGGTCAGGAGACTATCATGAATGATAAATTATGATTATTTTTCAATTAAAATACATATTTGGACAACTGAAGGGCAATATTAAACTACATTTTTATGAAGTTCAATTGAAGGATTACATCTATTTTTTCACCATGCACAATAGAGGTTTTCAATAATTTTTTGAAATTATTATAATATGTTAATTAATTGAAAAGGAAAATACTCAAGATAATCAAACCTATTAGGACTTTATTACAATATGCTTCTTTTGATGCCGATAGAGATGGAAATATAAGATCCAATGGAAAAGAAAGTACAAAGCTTGAGGACTGAATAAAAGTGAAAAAAGAGAAAGGGATGTTTTAAGATACAGGGCATTATTGAACACAGCATGGCGAGCTTGCCTGAATCTAATCATAGCTCCCCAGGTTCTATATAGTGTAGTCAGGGACAAACCCTGCATTTTATTTCTGCTTAGTATAATGTTGGTTATACTACTACATGTATTGCCCATTTCACAAAGTTTTCATAAAAGAAAAAATTACAGATCACATCTAGGCATACATGTGTATATCCTTTGTAACTGGCAAAATTTCATACAAATATGCTATAATTAATAAAATAATAATAATATCACCAAAATTTACTAAGCATGTAAACTTGGCATGATGCTACCCAATTTATATGTACAATGTCAAGTTTTCATACGTATATAAGATATATCATCATAAAATGAGTATCTTTCCTCCGAAATGTGTGTAAATTGTTATAGCACAGGATGGAAAATTATGCATCTCTAATTAATCTTAGAGATCATTCAATGTGTTTGTCAGTAATACTTAATTTGTCCAACAAAGTGCAATGGACTAAATATTTGTGTCCCCATGAAATTTATAAATTGAAAATGTAATTCCAAAATGCTGGTATCTGGGGGTAGTGCCTTTGGGAGGTAATTATGCCATGAGGGTGGAGTCCTAATGAATGATATTAGAGTCTTAGTCCATTTTCATTGTTATAAAGGAATACCTGAGTCAGGTAATTTATCAATGATAGAGGTTTATTTGGCTCATGGTTCTGCAGACTGTACAAGAAATATGGTACCAACATCTGCTTCTGATAAGGACCTCAGGAAGCTTCCATGCATGGTGGAAAGCGAAGGGGAGATAGGAGTCAGGCACATTTTAAAAATCAGTTCTCCTAGGAACTAATAGAATGAGAACTCACTCACTATGAGGATGGCACTGAGTCATTCATGAGGGATCCGCGCCCAAGACCCAAACACTAGGCCCCGCTTCCAACATTGGGGATGATATTTCAGTATGAGATTTGGAGGGAACAAATATCCAAACCACATCAATACCCTTATAAAAAAAGAAGTCAGAAAGCTAGGTGGATCTCTTTCTGCCATGTGAAGGTACAAATAGTCCATTGTCTGCAACCTGGAAGGGGCTTTATAGAGCCCCACCATGCTGGCACCCTGATCTTGAACTTCCAGGCTCCAGAACTGTGAGAAATAGATGTTTACTGTTTAGGCCGACATTCTACGGTAATTTGTTATATTATCATGGATGACTACAGCAAAAAGAATCCTATGGAAAAATCTTCATTGATGGTATTTTTTTGAAATTCTAAGACACATGCCTGAGGTTTCAGTTACTATCAAATATTAGTTTGTGCTCTGTTTGCACATGTTAACGTAACAAACCTATGTTTAAAGAGGTCTACTGAGTTTTCCTGCAGTTAAGTTTCAACGAGACATTAATACCTGGTTCTGTGCCCTGTACTAGCATAGAAAATGCACTTATACAGAACCTTAGAATAAATAGTTAGGAATTATGTTGAGAGGGCCATGGCAAAATGAATGTCTTCTTTTGTCCCTCTAACTTTGCCTTCCAGGTATGGAAGCCCCTTCCTGACAGCTGGGACAGTCTTCATACAGTTATATTTCCTCAAAAAAAACCATGTAATGAAACACATGTTCTGTCTTTCCTAAATTAATGATGGCTTTATCCTAAAGCGTTTTTATTTTATACCAACTCCTTGAAGTTATAAGTGTCATCTCTCTAATTTATGCTATTTGTGTTTCTGTAATTTTATTCAACTGAATTATATTAAGATTTTTGTTAATAATTTGATATAATATATCACTTATGAAAAAATGAATATGGTTATTGTCATCAGAACAGTCATCATTTGTATTTTAATATGCTAATTTGTTAAAGAGCATTGAAAGATACTGAATGCTATATAGCAGGGATCAACCATAGAGTTTCACAACTACTCAACTCGGCACTCGGCTGTTGTAACCCAAGAAAATCCTTGGACAGCATACAACTATAAACAACTATATGAAAAACTCCAAATAAATGGAAAATAATTTAATAAATGAATAAACATAAACTCAAAACATGTGAATTACAAGAAATATTATCCAAACATAATCTTGCCCAAGTTTTCATTGTACTCTTTCAACAACTAAAAGACCAAAATATTGTGTACACTTTAACATCAAATAATCATAATGTAATAAGGAAGATGTGTGCATTTGTATTTTAATATGCTAATTTGTTAAAGAGCATTGAAAGATACTGAATGCTATATAGCAGGGATCAACCATAGAGTTTCACAACTACTCAACTCGGCTGTTGTAACCCAAGAAAATCCTTGGACAGCATACAAATAAATGAATGTGGCTATATTTTTGTGAAACTTTATTTTTTAAGGAGAAGCAGGCCAGATTTGGTTGATGGGCCATAATTGGCTAACTCTTTCAATATAGCATGGCTACGTTCAGCTTACACAAATACAGATCTACAGGCACGTACATTCCAGAGGTCTCGACTAACGACTCAAATGTGGATGTTGAGATCAAAATAGCTTATTGGCTAATATTTAATCTAAGTAGGCAAATCAACATTTTATGGCATTCAGATGGTAAGTATTTGTGTTGGAAAAAATCATCTAGAACATTTGTTCTACCCTTGAATAATTGTTCGGTTATTCAGAACATTAACCACCTAATTCTTATACTATATTATCTTAGAATTCAGTCTATATGTATATATAGCTACACAAACACACTCACATGAATATGACTCCAAAATCTAGATCTCTAATCCTGATTTATAATTTCACCAGTAATCTAATATTTTAGCTTACCTACAGCACCTCCAATTATATTAACTGCCAAATGATAAAATTCAGTGTCTCTCCCCAAAACAGTATTACTCTTCTAATTTTTCTATTTCTGTTCATTAGGATTGTTATTTTCACGTTTTATAGAAAATTGTTTCCTTCTCTGGTCCATATTTGCTCAATTTTGTAATCTTCTGAAAGACAACAATGATAATACTCCAGCTCCATAACCATAATTTATTTATGTGCAAAGCGACACCTTAGATTATATTCTCATTGAATTTTGTATAAACACTTATGTAGATATATAATTCCCATACTATAAAATTTTACATGTTCAATTCAAAGATTTTTAATAAATTTATACTATTTTGTAATCATCACCACAATCCAGTTTTTGAACATTGCTATCATCCCCCAAAGTTTCCACATTTCCATTTATAATATGTCCTTACTCTCACTCCCCAGCCTAGGAGATAACTATACTAATATCTGCATCTATAGTCTGCCTAATCTGGACATTTCATATAAATGGATTCATGCAATATTTAGTATTTATGCCTGTCATTTTTCAGATATCACAATGCATTTGAAGTAATCCATGTCTTACCATATTTCCTTAATGCATTCCTTTTTATTGCTGAAAAGTATTGTATTGTATGGCTATTCTGTATTTTATTTACTTGTTCAATAGATGATAAATTTAAGATTGATTCCAGTTTTGAGCTGTTATGAATATTGCTGCTATGAACAATCATATACAAGTCTTCGTGTTAATGTATATTTTTATTACTTTGAGATATATGCCTAGGAGTAGAAATACTGGGTCATACGGTAAGTGTATGTCTAATTTTTAAATAAATTGCCAAAATAGCTATAAAATTACTGTACCATTTTATATCCCCACTAGCAATGTTTTAGCATTCCAGATTTTCCACGTTGTCACTAACATCTAGTATTGTATGCATTTTTTTATTAGCCATTCAAGTGGTATGTAGTGATGTCTTACTGTGGCTTTAACTTGCATTTTCCTAATCACTAACAGTGTTAAGCATCTTTTTATGTGCTTATTAGATATGTGTAGTCTTCTTTGGTGAAATGTCTATTCAAATCTTTTGCTCATTTTTATTGGGTTGTTTTTTGAGTTAATATTTACTTACAACAATTCTTTATGTATTCTGAATGCAAGTCTCTTATTATATGTATAATTTGAAAATACTTTAACTATGTGCCTTATTTTTTCACTTTCTTAATAAAGTCTTTTGAAGAATAAAATTTTAATTCTGATAAAGTTTAATTTATCCCCCTTTCCCTAATATATTATGCTTTTGGTATTACATGTAATACCCTTTTACCCAATCCGTGGTTATGAGAATTTTCTCTTATATTTTGTTCAAGAGGTTTTATAGTTTTAGCTCTTACATTTAGGTTTATGACCCACTTTGAGTCAATTTTTTTTGCATCAATATGGTGTGAGTTAAAGTCATTTTTAAATGGTTATATAATTGTCCTATCACCAATTTTTTTTAACACGACTATCATTTCCTCATTCAATGTCCCTGATGTCTTTCTATCCACATCTAATGAGTGCGGTGTGCATCAGCTGAAGGATGGACATGCCTGAAGCTCTGAGTCGGGTGGGGCAAAGGCCAAATATGTAACTTAAACATTTGTACCCCCATAATATGCTGAAATAAAATAAATAAATAAAAAATCAATCACACATGCACATTTGGGATTTATTTCTGCATTCTCAACCTGTTCCCTTGATCTATTCTTATACCAATACCATCCTATGCTGATTGCCACAACCTTAAGGAGTTTTGATATTAAGAAGTGTATCCTCCAACATTGTTCTTTTACAAAATTATTGCAGCTATTCTAGGTTCTTCATATTACCTCATGAATCTTAGCACCCGTTTTTCAAATTCTACAAAAAAAAGAAAATTAAAGCTTGTTGTGATTTTAATAGGAATTTCATTGAAGCTAAAAATTTATTTCTAGAGACTTGCTATCTTAAAAATATTTAGTCTTCCAATCTAAGAACTTGGAACATCTCTTCATTTATTCACATATTCATTAATTTTCTCAGCAATATTTATTTTGTGTAATAGTTCTTAGGTTTCAAGTCTTACACTATTTTGATAAATTTATTTCTAAATACATTTGATGCTCATTATTTGCAAATTTTGTATTTGTGAATGTACCTACTTGCTAAAATGTATTTTCAACCCCCAAATCAATACTTACAGTGCTTTTGAAGACAAATGCAGAGTGGAAAAAAATTTTAATCACCAACATGTATATGTCCAGGTGAGGTTGACACTCTGCCTTGTTGCAGCTGTCATATGGAGACAACTAGAGGGAGGATAGGATGAGGACAGTGTAGTGTAATACACGAAGCTCCAGCTCTGGGGCCAGACAGACAAGGTTTGAATCCCAACTCTGGCACCTATTAGTGGGGTAGTCTCAGACAAGTCACTTAACAAATATGAACCTTGTAAAATAAGTTAAATAGAATCTTCTCTTTTGTAAAATAAGTTAAACAGAATCTACCAGGATGAGATTTTTAGGATTTAAAGTTATAATCTATTATATGTGTGTATACATATATTTCTTCTAGGAGCAATAATTCAATATTCACTAATTCATTCTTCACTGGGATTATATAGAACAACTACTAGAAATAATGAGAATTCACTATGTATTTTTCCTAATGCTACTAAAAGTGAAATTGTGTTAAGAGTTTAAGTTTTGGGATTGTTTCTAATTTAGTGAAATATGATTTTTCTTATTATTTTGACCTTGTATCATGTGCTCTTGCTAAACTCATTCATCGGTTCTATTAATTATATGTGTATGTACCTATGTGTATTCTTGGGGATTTCCTACATAACAAATTACATCATATGCTAGTAATGATAGTTTTACCTTTTCCTTTCCGATCAGTGTATATTTGCTACTGTATGTGTATGTATATATTTACATTTATTTTTGTTACGTTATTGCACTGAGTGAAAACTCCATTTCAATGTGGAATAGAAGTGGCAAGAACAGATATGTACTCCCCCCACCCAATTTTGAAAGAAAACATTTGGTCTTTCTGTCTAAGTGTAGGTTTTGCATGGATGCCATTAATCAGACTGAGAAATATCCTGTCTCTTGCAAGTTTATTAAAAGTTTATGGCTGATGGATTTTTTCCAGTGCTTTCTCTGCGTCTATTGTGGTGATCGTGTGACTTCTATCCTTTATTCTGTTAATATGATATGTATCTTATCTGAATTTTAGAAATTAAAATAACCTTGAATGCCTGGCATAAATCCTACTTATTAATGCTGTATATATATATTTTTATTTGTAATACTTTGCTATGTTAAGACCAGACTTCCTTAACATTTCCCTCAGCTTGACCAAACTTCAGACAGACTTCTTCCTGCCTAAATTTATTTGCACCATTGTAATATTGTAAAATTGCATAATGGCATTCTCAGACTCCTATTTTGTGTATATTGGTATGCTTGATGTTATCTAATGGATCTTTAAGTATTTGTTTATTTTTCTTTCATGTTTTTCCATTCTCCTCAGATTGCACACTTTCTACTGATCTATATTCAGATTCACTGATTTCTTTTCTCCTACCATCTCAAATATGTTGTTGAGACCTGCTAGTGATTTGTTGACATCATCAATTGTACTTTTCATCTGCAGAATATTTTTTTTTGCAGTTTATATGTCTGTGCTTATAAAATGCCACTGATACATTCCCATCTATCAAAATTTCTCAAACTCCATACTTCCAGACACAATTAAGTTCTGTGTCTTTAGTGAGCAACTCCTAATCTAAATGAAACATGATTCATCACTTCTTTGAGTCTCCTACTAACCACTTGACTATTTTTGTTATAGTATGATTTGCAAACTATGTAAAAACCCTGAAGGCAGAAACTGTATTTTTCTGAGTTCTATATCCTTTGCATAATCTAGTATATTATTTTACACATAGTAGCTGTTCATCAAAATTGTTACTTTAATCAAGATGAATGTAATTGTATCATGCTCATTGGCCAAAATTTGATACTATCACCATTATCCACGTAGTCTTAATCTTTTTTAGCAATATTAAACATTTAGCAGCACTAAATATTGCAAAGAACCTTAACTATAGGTTGGTTATTAACCACTGCATAGTTTAGATTGCTCATCCCTGAGGTTACATAACTCCTACCTTAGAGCCATCACAGTAAATAACCTAGGAATATCCTTCATAATGGAATCTATGCAAATAGCACCCACTGGAGTTCTGCAGAATACAACCTATGCAACCATATGCAGAGAGTCTTGATTGTAAACAAGAATTAAATGTTCATTCATTTAGCTGAAAGTCTGCAAGTGTAACAAATGCAAGCTTGGCTTAATTCCCATAGTCATACCTCCAAGTCTTTGTTCTGCATATGCTTTGTTATCCTTTCCATATATTGTTTTCAGCCTCTGACTCACATCTCTCATCATGAAAAATATTTGTAACTGCTTCAAGGTTTGCAAACATGTATCATAATATCCTGAGATAACTAATATAAAGAGAATTTTCTATTTTTTTGGTAGCTTATTGTTAAAATAATTTAACGTAAATTTATTTCACAGATCCTGGCAAATCTTTTTATTTTAATTGATGTGGAACATGTCACCTGGCCATTTTTGTAGTCAAGAAAATGCCATTAGCTATTTGATATAATTCGAGTTCCTGGACTTGTTCCTTCTACCAGGTATTAAGTTTACTTGTAGACCAGTCAGAGCTAAGCTTGGAGCTGAGAGTAGGAGCATGTTGAGAACTGGGGGTGGGTATATGTTGAATGAAAAAGAGATAGCAATAGAAAACAGATTATTTTAGGCAAACTGTGAACACTGGTTACACAGTAACCAACAATATAAATTACATCAGGTATTTAAAAGATGTCAAAAACTCATACTTCACATGCTAAAAATTTTTGTCATTGATGAAATGAACAATGCCTTACATCTTGAGCTTGTTCTTCCAAGGTTTTCCATTCATCTTTCTTCCCATTTTGCTCCTGGCTAAAATTAAGAATAACCTGATGTATAGGCTAAAACAAAACTTCATCTGTATTGTTTGTCTTGTATAATCAAATTGCAAATACTTGTAGGTAAAAAAAAGTAAAATGAACATTGTAACTAATTATATTTGATAGTCATATAGTGCAAACATTAAGGTTTAACTCTGTTCAATTTACCATTTATTTTACACTTGTTAGCATTAAAAAGCCTTTCATACTTTTAATTAGCTCTTTCTTCTTCCATTCTTGACAAGTAGAATATCATCAACTTAATAGAGGAAGATATTCATCCACCCGAAAATTTAATGAACTGTCCAAGGACACAGAGTGAGACTGACAAAAATTTAGTGTCAATACCAGCAGTGTTAAAATTGCCCTACCAAATCGAGCATAACATGCTCAATTTGGAATTTGGGGTCACATTAAAGACCGATTGCTCAGCAATAAATCTAGCCAATGAGGAGGTAATATTAATAAGCCATTAAGATGATTAAACTGACCATGGAAAGTCTGCTAAGTTTTTTTTTTAATGTAAGGGGAAAGTCATTATCAAAACGTGGCATAATGAAGAAAGAAAAATTAAATAAATAGATATTTCCCCAGTTTACGGTCAAGTGGAGAAAGGTTCATATATTTGTTTACACCAATTTCTCATTTACATCTCTTAAGCCAGTTCTTAAATGGTACAATATGTTAATGACATTCATTTTAAAGCCCTTTCTTGAATTTCAAGTATAAGATTTTTTCCAAAACAAAAATGTATTTAATGACACTCTGCACAAACTTTAAGTTAACCCCTGAGGAATGAGTTTTTCTTTTATTCTTTTGAAAAAAAGAAAACTACCACTCAGAAAAGAGTTAAGAAACTGGGAGATTCTGGCTATCTGACCTGAAATGTTAAAATTAATTTATTTCTCTGGTGATTTATATCATTAACATTTTAAGAAATATTATACTAGAACGGGAAATATCCTTTTTCCTAACCTAAGGTTCCTAACAAGCGTTATGGAACTGTTACTTTAAAAACTACCGTCTCAGAGTCTGAATGACATAGATTGAAATTACATTTTATTTCTTAGAGGTTAACACAGATCTCTTGGGGAAAGCAGACCATAACAGGAACATCTGACAGATGATCAAATCCAGCTGCACACAGAGAGTTCTGCAACTCAAGTCATGCTCGGAATTAGCAGATCAATTCTAAGGTAAGGCTGTAGCTATTATTTCCTATTTCCTTATTTGTTGTGCTCCCTCACTTCAGATGCAGTGCCAGAAGAATCGAATCATGGGACCATGTAAAAAAGGACTTCTCTGTCCCACAAAAATAAAATATATGCATATCTGAAAAAATATAAAAATTATTATCAGGTAGGGAGATAGGTCATATTTGAGAATAATCATTTATTGAATCCTCTAAAAAAAGCTAAGAGGAATTCTATTATCAAGGCAATATTTGTTTTATTTGACTTAAATCCTACTTATGGCCCTAATATTCAGTGGCTTCTTTGAAGCAAATACTTTGTTTTTAATTTCGAAAATAACTAGGAACATTGAAGTCCATACCTTAAGAAAAAGTCTATTAATGTAAACATGCAATTTACAAAATAGGAGATCAGTGAAGCTAACAAGCATAAGATGTACTTAAACTTAGTAAAAACAAAAATAAAAATAAAATCACAATGAGCTATCATTTGTGTCTATTTGCCGGGGAAAATTAGAAATCTAGATATTGCCCATTGTTGACGGTGATGTTGGTATATAGAAACTCTGACATCTTGCTGAAAACAGTGTTAGACGGGTACAGCCATTCTGAAGAGTAACCTAGAAATAGTCATTTAAATATACATGTAACCTATGATTAAGGTAAAGATATAATTTTGACATTGAAAGGATATGCTATTTGTACTTACTCTGAGATAACAAACTTACACAAAGTCTGTTCCAAGTAAAATAAGTGTATATGTCAAATTATTTATGACCCAGTGATTTTGTTCTTAGGTGTATATTCCAAAGAATTTCACTCAAAGATTTATAGATATAGACACACAAGAATCATCATGGGAAAGTAGATAAGTAAATATTTATATTAATACTCAAATACTAACCTAAATAAAATTAATTTATATTAATACCCAATCCTAATTGTGGTGATTTGATAATGCACCTTTTTTAGTACTTATTTGAGTATTGTGTTTAATATTTTAATATATTAACTAGCTATTACTACTTTCTTTTTTGATAATTTTATCATTTTTCATTTTTGATATCTTAGTGTTTTATTTTATATTTGTATATTCACCTTTTATGTTTTCCAATTAATGTAATGAGTTTCCCTTTTTTACTTATAATATTGGAAACTTCCTATTAATTCTTCTAAATAAAATTGATCAAATTTTTAAAAAAATTATCAATGTTTTTATGAGATTGCACTAAGCTTAAAGCAAATTTGAGAAAAATTATATTACTTTTATTATTGTTTTTCATAAAAAAATTTCTGTATTTAAATCTTATGTTTCTTGGTAGTGGTTTATTGTGCATTTCATACTATTGCAATACACACCTCAAAATCTTTTTTAAAATTTTGTTTTTAATTGATACAATACCTGTATATATTTATGAGGTACAGCGTGCTGTTTTGATACATGTATACCTCGTGTAAAAACCAAGTCAGGATATTTAGCATAACCATCACTTCATGCATTTAATCTTTCTTTGTGTTGAGAACATCCACAATCCTTTTTTGTAGCTATTTTGAAATAAACGATGCAGTATTGTTAACCATAATCACCCTCCTGTGCAACAGTATATCAGAACTTTTTCCCCTATCTAATTGTAACTTAGTATCCCTTGACCAAGCTCTATATTCCTTCTCTACCCCCTACTTTTCCCAGCCTCTGCTGACCACTGCTCTCCTCTCTACCTCTGTGAGATCAGCTTCCTCAGAATATACATGTGACTGACAGTGTGCAGTATTTATCTTTCTGTGCCTGGCTTCTTTTATTTAACATAAAGTCCTTCAGGTTTATCCATGTTACCACAAATGATACGCTTTCTTTCTTTTTTTGTGGACAAAAAGTATATGAAAAAATGCTCAATATCACTAATCATCAGGAAAATTCAAATCAAAACCGTAACTAGATACCGCCTCACCCCAATTAGAACGGCTATTAGCACAAAGACAAAAAAATAACCAATGTTGGCATGCATGTAGAAAAAGAAAAACTTACACACTTTAAAGATTAAGTCCTCTGAAATTTATGGTTTTGCTGCTACTGTGACTTTTTTTCTACATTAAACTTCGATTGAATGTTTTATTGATCAGCTGAAAGGTTTAAGATATGTCATTATGGACCCCCACCCACTTCTTCAGCCCACTAATACTGAGGCTATATCAGTGTGAGGACTTGATAGAGTCAAGTAAAAGGAATTGTTTTTGTATCATGTTTATATTGAGACTCCAAATGGAAACATAAATATAGATGAACTCTAGATTCTTTCCCTTTACCGAAATAAAAAAAAAGACGTATAAAAATGTATTTTATCTAAGAAAAATATATACACAAACCCACCAAGATTCCATTTAACTTTACATGTGGTTTATTTAACTCCAAAGAGTTATTAAGTTTCTATTATGACCTAATACACTTCTAAAAAATAGAGATAGAGCAAAATAAAATACAGCTACCCCTTCAGTAGACTATAAATTCTAGTGGGAAAACATCATCTATGAAGATGATAAAAGGAAATGCTATGAAATGCACAGAGTTGAGAACACGTGATTTAAAGAAGGAGGTTAGGAATGTCCTCTTTGTGGAAGGCACAGTTTAGCTGAGACATGATTGATGAAAAGGAGGAAAAGAACTATCTATGCAGAGAGAGGCAAGAACAAAGATCCCGGAGCAGGAACAAGCTGAGAGTGTTTGAGAAAAAGAAAGAAAGCCAAGTTGCTTAGACACTGGAACAATGAAGTGAGAAGTACAAGATAATGTTGGATAAGTAGGCAAATACTTTAGTTGTTTTCACATATAAGAAACATGATTTGCTTTTATTGCAAAGAGATTTTTCTTGCTTCAGTTTGTAGAATTGGTTGTCTAGTAGACATATGCATATCAGTTAGGGGGCTGTTAAAGTGGTTCATCAGAGATATGAAGGTGGTATAGACTAGATGGAGACAATGAAGACGAAAAGAATGGTCAGATTCGGGATATGTTTTGGATATGGAATTGTCAGAATTTGTTAATTCAATGCAGGGATTGAAGAAATGAGACAAATCAATGATAAATTGTAAGGTTTTCAATTAAATAATCGGGGATTTGGTGGCATTATTTAAAGAAATAGAAAAGATAGGGAAGAACAACATTGGGGAGAAAAAAATTCATTAATTTTACCAGGCATCAAGAGTAAATGACAAGTTGGCAACTGACTACATTTGTTTGTGGAACTCAGAACAAACCAACAATAACACACTGAAATAATTATATCGTTCCATTATTCCAGGTGCTATCTTTCTAACAGTAAATCACATGGAAAATTTTATTGTACAATCACAGTGAAATTTCATCCATTTACCATTCAGTGAATGGACACATTCATCACTGTCCATCCATTCAGGACAGTTTCCTGTCTCATGAACCTAGTGTCCATGACTTAACTGTAATATAAGGACAATTGAAGGTTCTGGCCTGTGAAATAGCATGGTAACATACCTAGGGATACCTCCTACATAAACAAAGGAATGCACATATTTTTACATGAACACCAAGAAAAGATAATGGTATATTTTCCATAAAAATTACAACTTTATCAAAATCAATTTCAGACTCCAAACTCACAGGTAAATTTTGCCTCTAAAAAGAGGCCAAAAAACCATACATCAAATTGCATTAGAAGGAGCTTGAACAGAGACTTGATTCTAGGTTAAACATCAACATAGTGGAAACACAATACCAATATTTAAACAAAAAGCCATTTATTAGAAAAATATGGACAACATGATACTGTTATATTGGGTTTTAAAATATTATATACTCCTTAAGTATACACATAAGCATTTTATAAAAGTATAAATAAATACATGAAATGGCAACATACAAATGATCTCTGGTTTTTGGTTTTTTTTTCCTGATGGTGATAAAAGAAATGCACCCAGGAAGTGATATACTAGAATAATTGGACTGCATTTGTGATAGTTTGTTTTTTAAGAATCATAGTTGTTTTATCTTGCTTGGTGTGGGGAACAGATCAATGTGACTGTTTATAATACTCAATGAATTTTTGTTGTATGAAATATTTAATAATTTTAAACAAAATCTTTAAATAGCAGGTAAAGATCTAATAGAGATTCAAGTCAAAAATAATTTTATGGACAAAAGATTTATATCCAGAATATATAAATTACACCTATAAATAAATAATAAAAATTACAAACAAAATTAACAACCCAGTGAAATGAGCAGAAGACGTGAGCACACACTTAAAAGACGTACAAATGGCCACTAAATGCATGAAAAAGGTGCTTGACATTATTAGCCAACAGGGACATGAAAATTAAAAGCCACAACTACATACTATTTCACATCTGTCAAAATGGTTATAACCTAATAGCTTGACAACACCCAGAGTTAGTGAGGATATGGAGGAGTGGAAATTCTCACATGCTTCTGGGTAGAAAACTCTTTGACACAGTCTTACTGTGTTAAGCACAAACCTATCCTCTGACTCAGCAATTCCACTCCTAGATACACGTGCAAGAGAAATGAGGGCACATATATGCACAAAGACATAAAGGGATGCCTATAGCAGTTTTATTCAAGGGGAATAAATAGAAGCAACCCAAATTTCCATCAGTAAGAGGATAAACAAATTGTGGTATATAAATACAACAGAATCCTAATGACAAGGAAAGAACGACTGACGTACACAACGACATAAATTAATGTCAAAAACACCTTGAGTAAAAGAAGCCAGAAACAAAAGAGTACACACTATATGATCCAATTTATATGAAGTTCAAGAACAAACAAAGCTAATATATGGTAACTGAGATCATAAACGTGATAGAATTCTGAAAAGGAGTTGAGGGTAGTATAGTTGGACTGGTCGGTAAATTGCACAAGAGAATATTCCGTATGATAGAAATGCTCTGTATCTATCTTCATTTTAGTAATAGTATTATGAACCAAAATTCATTGAACTTTACAGTTCATATCTATGTATTAATGTTTTATTACATGTAAATTATGACCTTAATCAATAAAAATAATAATTTGTGGTACTGTCTCAATATAAGGTGGAGTAGCATTGAAAAAACTGTTTTACAGCTTCCTCTGTTCTCAGTTTTGGAGGAGGACTCAGCTCTTCGGGGCTCTGATGTGTGGTCTGTGGAAACATTTTGCCCTCTTTTTGGATATATGTAAGAGCAGGACACATTTTACTCACAGAAGCACAGCAGAGCCAGCCTAATGAATCTTGAAATATGTCTGTCAAATGATGAAAAGCAATGTGCGTGCATGATCTGTGAAATACAGAAATGTTCTGTGCTGTGATTTATGGCAGTGCTGTGTAAAACTCTGAAATCTGAGGGCTTTGTATTTATACAACATTAAGCCCCACAATCCCTGCCTTCTAGCTCGACAGGACTGATTATTCTTTATCATAATTCATTTTCTGTTCCCAGTATATAACTCCATTATCAATCACATATGATTTATTTCCTTTCTGATTCAAATCACTGTGGTGTACCTGGTCCAGGTGACACAATATAGACTTTAGACTTTCTGTGAAGCAGAAATTAAATAATAGAAGAAAAATTAAATTATTCTGGAGAAAAAAGTTATTAATAACATGGGTAAGGAAAAATAGTGTGTCCAATTATTTAAAAATATATCATTTGGTCTGTGTAATTCAGTAGAAAAATTAAATACATGGAATATTGTTATTTCAAATTGTCCATCTGTCTTCAAACTGATTGTAGAAACAAAATGGTCCTGTCATATATTTTAGAAGTTTTCTGTTCATGTGATCACCCAGGCACTGTATGGACTACAATGAACATGCTATTTCATTAATGTGTCTTCCGGTGAAAGAATGGAGACTATCCATTCAGGTCTCACTCTTCAGCTGCAGTTAATACATACATAGTCTATGGTTAAAACAACAATAGGAACAACAAAAACCAGAGTCAGAAGCAAACAGGGCTAATTTATAAAAGTAGCCTCTTTGAGGAATTTATGGTAATTGAGAAACAATGTACACCTCATATATATAAAAATAGAACTCTAACCACAGTCTTGTAGTAACCCCTCTGGGAAGCCAAATCACAGCTTCTGTAGCAGTTGGCCCCAAATGATCAGGACTTGGGCAATGAAGATCAGCTTCCCTAATTTTTACCCCCTCATCACTGCTTTCAATTCAGGATCAACCAGGGAAAACAAATACACTTCCGAAACAAATCATATAGGATGTTGGATTTCTAGTTAGCCCACCTCCAGCTTTCCCACGCCAATAAACTCCGATTAGGGTATACCTGAAGCATCCCCCTTTTTTCTCCACTATAAAGCATTCTTACTTCCTTGCCTGCCTTTAAGTCTTTGTCAACTGTAAGTGATGATAGCTGATTTTCTTGCTATAGCAAGCTCTAAATAAATAGCTGCTGTGGTTTGAATGTGTACCCCAAAAGTTCCTATGTTGGAAATTTGGTCCCCAATGCAGCACTGTCAATAGGTGGAAACTTTGGGATGTGATTGGTTCATAGGGGCTGTGCCATCATGAACATATTAATATTAATCCATTCATGGACTAATGGATTAATGGGTTATCAGGGAGTGAGTTAGTTATCATCAGTGTGGGTTTGTTATAAAAGCAAGTTTGTCTGTCTCTTATAAGCCCCCTTGCCATTTGAGCTATGCCACCTCTGGACTCTACAGAGAGTCCCCGCTAGCAAGAAGGTCCTCACCAGATGTGGTCCCTTGACCCTGGACTTCCCAGCCTCCAGAACTGTAAGAAATAAATTTCTTTTCATTATAAATTACTCAATCTCAGTTATTCAGTTATAGGAACAGACGGGCACTAAGACAATAACCTATGGTCATTCTCATTGAAGTGGTATTTGTTTATTTCCACAAGGACAAGATAGAAGCAGAGGTGTCTCCCTGCCTTCCTTCCTCCATTATTTCTTTAAATGAGCAAGTAGGAGCTAATAACTCAGGAAAGATTACTGACAGTAGTAGGAATTTAGGAGGAGATTTAGGAAATCTCAAGAGCCAAAGAGTAGGGACTTTAAAAAACGAAAGAGGGACTAACTGCTAATTCCCACAGAAAGGGTAAGTAAACTGAAGGATTTAGCATTTCATAGCCTTTTTTAATTATGAAAGAGAGTTTTAAAGGCAGTGGAAAGAGGGAATACAGAATGAAAATTAAAGGTAATATAAATCAGAAGTGCAGACATTAAATGTAGAAATGTTTGTAAAATAGCAAGTAGAGGTTTTTAAAGGCATGGGCCATATACCATTGTATTAGGAGGGTGGCACTCACGGACCTGGATATTGTTACTGTACAGGTGGGAGATGAAGTCCTGGAGTGCAATGGAGTTGCAGGGAAGAAGAAAAAACAGGGATAAATAGATAAGAAATACAAAAATAATGTTCCAAATTCAGAAAATACTTGCTGCTAGGGGAAGGAATATAGGGATCTAAACCACGTAAGGGAAAAGAAAAATGTATGTTTACATGAGCAAGGGAATTTGGCAGAATTCTAATCCCATAATATCATTGAACAAATGAGATAATAGGAGCTTAAAAATCATAAATTAAACAGACAGCCAGAGATGTTGACGGACAAATGGGGTAAATAGGTTCACAGAATGCCAAGTAACAGGGAGTGTGTTTTCTTAGCATTACTTATCACCAGCTCTAACCCCAAACTGCTGCGATAGTTTCAGAACTATTTCAGACAAAAATAGCTCATTGCCGGTCATGAACTGAATTTTTCTTTTTGAAACGAGTGTAAATATACATAAAGAAGCAAGAAAAGATTGTTTAAAAATAGATTTTAAAATTAGAGTTGACCCACATTTTTAATCCTTGCTCTGCCATTTACCATCAGTGTAATTTTAGGCAATGATCTGTTACTTCTAAATCTCAATTTCTTCATCTTGAAAAGGAGAATAGCAACCCTACCTCGTAGGGACAAATAGAAACAACGGAAGTAACATTCTTAGCATCACACCTGGCTCAAAGCAGATGGTAAAAATGAGAGAATGCTTCTTCACTTGGATAAAATCTACTACTGTTCATTTGATTGTTACTTAGAATCTTTAATATACACAAACATATATACATGCAACATGCATGTGAACACATACATACATATATCTCAACCAGCTTAAAAGAAAGGCAGATCAGGAGCTATTATCTCCATTTTACACAAATGGACATTGAAGGTACCAGGATATTAAGAGAGTTGCCCAAGGTCTGCTATTTAATAATAGAGTAGAACTGAAACCCAGAATGTCCAATTTCCTGGGGTTTTGGAGGTCTTAGATTCATGGATATGCTTACGAGGTTGTATTTTTCTGAGAAATTGGAACATTCCCCAATAGCCTTAGAAAATCTTCATTTAGTCTCAAAGAAATAACTATTAATAGAATAACTGTCAAGGACCTGTGCTTGGGAGTATTCACACCTGAGCCTACCAATATATATTTACATATATATATAAATATATATATGTATTTTCCCTCCTGTATGATAGAGCTCAGAAAGAGCCTTAAGGACAATATTGTCTGACCTCTCATTTTGCATTTAATAAAAAATTTCTCAATTTGCAGCAGGAGAGCTCCTGGAGCCAGTACCCTAAACAGAAAACTTATCACTGCAAAACTTCTATATTATTTGTCAAATATAATATAGAAAATAGGTTCTGCTGAAATAACTTGCCAAGAAAATAACTGACAAGAAATTGAGAAATGGAGTTTAATGAAAAAATACTAGTCATACTTATAAATTTACATATTTATTATTCCTATAAATGGTATTTTTTAAAAAAGTTTCTTGCTCATATCTGACTTTCATTTAAGGTTCATTTACTTTTGGCTTATAAACATTTTGCTGATGCATACCAGTGGTAATGTCCCCTATCTTACAATTTTACATATTTTTTTTAAAAAATAAGATAAATATATAGTGATATGAAATAAAAGCATTTATAAAATATTTTCATGATGCATATATCTTGCATATTATCTGATTGAATTTCTAGAATGTTTTTATAAAATGATTATTTTATAGTCTATAAATAAATACACTTGAAACATTCAAAGCATATACAATATTTTATTAATCAATATAAAAAGTAATTGCTACAGTAGGATTTTTATACATTGAGAATATAATACAATTACGTTTTCAAATGGAAGAATTGTGAGGTTATATCTTCTTCAACTTGCTAACCTACTAAATTAGAGCTTCATTTCTATAGGAAGTTATATGAGGATTTACCAATCATGTGCATGAAATATGTGGATAGAGCTAGAGCCCATTCTACTAAGTATCACAAGAATGGAAAAACAAGCTCCACATGTATTCACCATCAAATTGGTATTAATTGATCAAGACTTATGTGCACATATAGTAATAACATTCATCGAGTGTCAGGCAGGTGGGAAGGGGTAGGAGGTGTGATGTGCATCGTCTGAGGTTGGACAAGCTTGAAGTTCTGACTTGGACAGGGCAAAGATAATATATGTAACCTAAAAAAGAAATGTTTTTCAAAAACATGGATATAAGTGAAAAGAAAATTTCTACAGTAAGGCAGAAAAATTGTGGGATATGGAAAAGAAATGCAAGTCACTAAAGAGAGGCAAATTTTAGGCAAGTTGGATTTGGCTCTAATTTGACTGAAGAGATTAACATTTAAAGAAATAATGTATCAACCACTAGACTAGTTAGTGTACAAAGAAAGCAAAAGGATATGAGGCAAACATGGGGTGTATCCAATCAGGCACTGTTTAGAATAAAGAGACAGTCCCGGTCCAAGCACTTAAACTATGCTGTCTCCAGGCAAAGCATATGTTTTCTGTGAACATAACACAGGACTCATTATCATAGCCTTAGACAATTAAACATTCCAATCAGATAACTAATTGTTGAGGTACCGAGTCCAAGGTCAAAAAGAAACCTTCTGCTAAGTTTAATTTCCTTGTTGAATGCCTGTAGAGTCTTGTTCTGCACTGTCCAATACGGTAATCACTAACCATAGCTTGTTATCATATTGACCACTTCAAATACAGCTAGTCAAAATTTGGATGTAGTAAGTGTATATATAACACACATCAGATTTCAAAGACATAGTAAAAAATATATAAATATCTTATTAGTAACTTGTATGCTGCTTATGTGCTGAAATGATAATAGTTCATGTACATTGAGTTAAATAAAATACAGTATTAAATTATTTTACATATTTCTTTTTACTGTTTTTGGAGCTTTGTGGCTGAATTATTGTTTCTCATCTGTATTAATTACAATTAGCACATATGATAAGTGTAATGGAGAGACAAAAGTCAAAGAAAAGTATTTAATAAGGTAGAGACTATGACTATGTGTATAGGTTATGAGTATTTCATATGTATTATATACCTCCCAAAGTTTTTTTGGACATAGTAAAGTATTTATTCATTTTTTAATTGACAAGTAAAAAGTGTACATATTCATGGTGTACAACATGGTGCTTTGATATGTGTATACAGTAAGTGGCTAAACTAAGCAAATTAACACATCCAATATCTCATGTACTTATTTATTTTGGTGAAATCCTTTAAAATCTATTCTCAGTAATTTTCAAGAATATGATACATTTTTAGTAACTACAGTCACCACGTTACACAATAAATCTCCTGAACTTATTTCTCCTTTCTAACTGAAATTTTATATCATTTGACCCAAATCTCCCTAATACCATCCCCCAGCCCCACTTTCAGCTTCTGGTAACCACCATTGCATTCAGCTGCTATTAGTTTGGCTTTCTTAGATTCTGCATGTAAGAGGGGTCTTGTAGTATTTGTCTTTCTGTTCCTGTCTTACTTCTCTTACAACATCCTCCAGGTTCATCATGTTGTAGCAAATGACAGGATTTCTTTTTTTTTTTTAAGGCTGAATAGTATTTCATTATGTATACATATATCAAATTTTCTTCATCAAGTCATCCTTTGATGGACACTTAGGTTGATTCCATACCCTGGTTATTGTCAATAATGCTGCAGTGAAATGGGAGTGCAGATATCTCTTTGGCATACAGATTTCATTTCCTTTGGATATTTTCCCAGAAATTGAAGTTCTATATCACATGGTAGTTTCATTTTTAATTTTTTGAGAAACCTCCATAGTGTTTTCCAAAATGGCTATATTTATTTACACTCCAACCAAGAACATACAAGAGTTGCCTTTTCTCCACATTCTTGACAACACTTGCTATGCTCGTCTTTTTGATAATAGCCATCCTAACTGGTAAGCCATTGTAGTTATATTTCATTTCCCTGATGATTAGTGATCAGCATTTTTTCATATACTTGTTGTACATTTGAATGTCTTCTTTTAAGAAATGTCTTGTCAATCCTTTGCTCATTTTTTATTTTAGTTGCTTGTTTTCTTGCTATTCAGTTGTTTGAGCTCCTTCTCTTTTTAAATTTTTTTTTTTTTTTTGTAATGTGGCTTCTAGAAAATTTAAAATTACAATGGCATTTCAATTTGTGGATCAAATTATATTTGCTTTGGACAGCATTGATCTACACCAATTGAAAACACCAACTCCCGTTCCCCATCAAATCTATATTTTATTGTCTACTAAGTAACTGCCATACTTACTGTAGATAATTTCACAGGTAAATTTTCTTACAAGAAGAGAACAGCTAGTCGTGTGGATTCAAATGTTTGGCTCCCTTACAAGTTACACTTCTCTTTAAATATTTTAAAAGTAATATCTTGATTTGATAGCTCATTTTCATAAACTTGTTTCACCTCAATCTGCCACTGGCAATAACATTTACACTTTGTGTGCTGTGGAGTTGGGTCTGAGTTTGTGCTGCTGAGGGCCAGATCTTGATCCACAATACACTGGCTAGAATTACGCCACACTACTAACTTTTGGAAGACAGCCAGCTGGCTGGTGTTTCCCGATCAGAAATCCCGTCTTCTGTTTTGTGTGTGTGTGTGTATACATTTTTAAATCATAGCTATCATTTCCTAAAATGAAATAATTTTACTTTATAATTAATTTAATATTTAGTATTTTTAGAAATTATATGCATAACTATAGTTCAAAGATTATTTTTCTGTGTCCCCAACATTCACTGTTGCCAAAAGGTAAGTGGCTCTTTTTAATCTTTTAAATTTTATAATTTATTATGTTAGTGTTTACCTGTGTTTCTCTAAATAACATGCCTATTTTGCCACATCTTTACTTTTCAGTTTCAGTCATTATCTATGGAAGAAAACATTTTTCTTTTTCTTTTTTGTGGATTTTAGCCCTAAAAACACCTGTGCACACACACAAATCACACAAACCTGAGTTTCCCGTTCTTCCATCCTCCAAAGACAGTTATTATAATTTTTCATTGAATATAATTCACAAAAGAGTGGAAGCTAATGCACGTGTTCAACCCATTATTCACGGAACGTGATTGAGTTCTTTACATTTAAAAAAATCAAACTGCTGAGTTAGGTTCATTAATTCTGAGTGAGTAATCAGAGTCATTAGCCCATTGCATGACAGGCAGTGATGAAGAAGAATCACATGTCTTCTATACCCCACATACTCCTCCTTCTCACCTGTCCATTATTCACCACAGGACCTTGCTACTACATAGCCAAGACTAGCATTCACTGTCAAAATTTTGTAAAATAGACATATTAATGAAGGGTTCATGGAGGAAACAGAGCTTAAAGGCAGCTCTTTTCTTCATCAAACATAGACCTGCCTCTTCCATGGCAAAAAGAGTTAGATCAGATGTTTAGGCAGGACAACTCTCTGGATGGAAAGATCAGTATATCAACGTTGATAAACTAGTTGGAATGTAACAGCCAGCTGGACCTTCTTCATATCTCTTCAAATGTAGCAGGAGCATGAAAAATTGAAGAGTGGAGTCAAAAAGCTTTTGTGGTCGGGATGCCAAGTTTCAGCAAATGCATGGAAGCAGCAAGGCAACAGGATATGATCAGGGAATAATTAGTTTCTGACTCTGAGAAAGATAACAAAGTTCGTGTAGGGGAGTCAAGGGAGATAAAGATGTAGAAATAAAATCAGACAACCTGAGGTGAGAAAAATGTCTGAGAGAGCATCAAATCCAAATGCCTGGACAATGCAGGTGTCCCTTCTAACTAAAAAGCGGAGGAGGTAAAAAAATATATAAGAAAAAAAATTCCGGCCGGGCGCGGTGGCTCACGCCTGTAATCCTAGCACTCTGGGAGGCCGAGGCGGGCAGATCACTCAAGGTCAGGAGTTCGAGACCAGCCTGTGCAAGAGCGAGACTCCGTCTCTACTGAAAATAGACAAAATTAGCTGGACATGGTGGCACATGCCTGTAGTCCCAGTTACTTGGGAGGCTGAGGCAGGAGGACCGCTTGAGCCCAGTCCGCACCTGCAACAAATGTGGAGGCCGGGAGGCACTCTGCCCGCCCACGATGTCCGGAAGCCTTACCCCCTGAACCCCTGAAACCGCCCCCTCCTCTTCTTGCTTGTGGCAAGGGGTGGGTATGAGTGGCAGGGCGGGCGCCGAGCTTCGGGTTCCTGCCGTGGGGCGTAGAGCAGAGGGCTAGCACTGGTCCTGGGCCCGGATGGGAGACGTGAGGAAGAGC
>CAUYRT010054452.1:0-10132 GCA_963574885.1 Lepilemur ruficaudatus | reverse complement strand
ATCAGCCTAGCTCACAGCAACCTCAAACTCCTGGGCTCAAGTGATCCTACTGCCTCAGCCTCCCGAGTAGCTGGGACTACAGGCATGCGCCACCGTGCCCGGCTAATTTTTTCTATATATTTTTAGTTGTCCAATTAATTTATTTCTATTTATAGTAGAGACGAGGTCTCGCTCTTGCTTAGGCTGGTTTCGAACTCCTGACCTTGAGCAATCTGCCCGCCTCGGCCTCCCAGAGTGCTAGGATTACAGGTGTGAGCCACCGCGCCCGGCCTTTTTTTTTTTTTTTTTTAAGGCAAGCATGGTGTGTGAAGGGGCAGAAGTCATACACAAATGAATAATTTGGCAGGAGATATTTCTTGTAATTTTACCTGAGTTTTCACTTCTTCCACGATCTTCAGAACACTTGCAACATTGAGAGCAGATCTTCTCTGCCTAGTCTGCTGAGACTCACACACTGATCACCTCTGGAAATACCCTCACAGACCCAAAATAATGCTTTACTGGGTTTCTAGGTATTCCTTAATTCAGTCAAGTTGATATCTAAAATTCAGTCCACAAGTTCACCCCTTATCAATTTGGCATCCATTTGCTTCCCCTTAATTCCTGAATAAAGACAATAACAAAGTAGGATTGAATTTCTGGTATACTGGGAAATTTGAGGTTATCTTCTCAATGTGAGGGTTAAAGTGTCCCCACCAATATTAATGGAGGAGATCTTAAAGGTTTTCTTCACCCTGATGCATTATCTTATGTAGTCTGTGGACTGAATTTTAGATAAGGGACTGAAGATACACAACGTAGCTATGTGTGTATACCCAAAGTCCATCTGAATGGATAAAACATCCAGCCTGTTTCCAATTAGCTTTTCTAACCTTAGGTTAGATCATGGGGTTACAAAGTCCCTCAAGAGCTCCCAACAGGAAGATGGCATCCTAGAACTTCAAGTTTCTATAGGGAGTTGAGGGGCCTAAATGGGATGGGAAAGGTCTGGCAGAGGTGAATAGAGGGATGGGGGAGGTAGGGGTGTTGAAGGGAGAAAGATCAAAGGATTCGAAGGAGCTGAAGGGAAGTCTGAAGATTGTAAAAAAGGAGACTTGGGTCTGGGAGGGGTGATAGATAGGAAGGGACTGATCTTTGATGAAACAATAGAAGGAGATACCAAGTTTCTTCAAAAATGTCATTGAAGTTCTAAAGTTTTAGTAAAATTTTGCCATTTTTGTAGATATTGAACTAAATTAATGTCACAATGGAAGATTATATAGTCAGCAGGAGAAAAGGAGGGAGAGCACACAATAGAGTGAGAGCTCCTCATGGGATTGGTTAACTAAATCAAAGATAAAACCTTAAAGAAGTCAAGAAAGAGTCCTACTTGTTTACTCCCTTGCATAGTCCCAGTCTGAGCAACCAAGGAAATTCCCTCACACAATCTCCATGAGGAGAGTCAAGGAAAAACAGAAAAGCTCTCACACAAAGGTGGGAAAGATTATTGCTTAAGAGTCAGGGAAAAAGCCAAAAACATGTCTTCAGTCAAGAGAACCAAAGTAACTCCTTACTGTGCTGCAACATATGGGATGCCACTGGTTTGAGAGCTGGACTAATCAAAGTATTGTTGAATCATGAACAGGAGAGGAGTTCAAAGGATTTTCAAAGTATCAGTAATTAACTGGGAAGGGCTGATGAGGGTCTGTAAGTGTAGTCAAATCTTGAATCAAGTAATGACATTGTAAAACTGTCAAATAAAACAAATGTGGGCTTAGGTAAGAAGAGACTTTATTCAAAAAGACTATTGTGATGGAAAGATTGTTCTGACCACAAGATCTGTGTGCCTCTCAAAATCAAACAGAAAAAGGTTTTTTTTTGTTTGCTTGTTTTTGTTTTTTTTGTTTTTTGTTTTTTTTTACAAAAAGAAAAAGCAATAGAAATAGGTAAGAAGGGTTTGGAGAGAAGGAACTGTGCGGGTGAGCAGATAGCATACTCCGGGAAGTTTACAAGAAACATTTCTCTGTGTGGACAGCCAAGAATCAACTGCATCTTAGTTTTGCTTAAGCTTGAGGGTAAGCCAATATTTAGGGACCTGTGAGGAGGAGAGAAGCCTGAATAAAGTCTGGTCAAGTCAATGGGAGACTGATGAGTAATTTCGTGAATTCTTGGCCATTACTGTTCTGTTAACACTTTCTGATTTCTCATTTACCTCTTTCTTCAAGTTGGGATTGTTCAGGTTTTCCAGAATGACAAAAAAATAATTTCCAGTGTAACTGTGTCCTCAGCTTCTCAGACTTCAGTGTTCCCCGGTCCAATTTCAATGAGATCCTAACCTTTTGCATATATGTCACAGACTTGTTTATCAGAGCTATTTCTGCTACTATTTTAGAATAATTTCATAATCATTATTAATAGCTGTTATTAATCATAGACATAACTGTTTCTGAGATAATCTCAACTCTCTATGCAGGTACTGTCACTGAAGTACGTGAAGCATTGCTTTTTCTTTTCTTAAAAAAAAGCCTTTTTCTGTTTGATTTTGAAGCAGGTGAAGTAATAATCAATTCCCAGCAGGGAGATAAGCTCATGCCATCCCAAATCTTCATCTCAGGGTTCAGATGGTCCCTTTCCACACATGCTGAATGTGACAAGTGCGGCCACTGTTCCCATAGGAAATGGTACTTGGTAGGTCACTTTTTTCCTAGAAATATCTCATATTCCTGAAAAGAATTGAATATATCTTAGAAGATAGAGTAAGAACTATCTGGATGAAACTGGATGAAACAGTGTTGCTCACTGGTTTGGAACACAATCACAATCACTGACTATACTTACAGGAGAGATTTTTATTTTTTTTCCTGAGAGAACCGGAGGCAAGTGTCACCCTCCTCCTTGTCTACCTGCTTCAGGGCCACTTGGCCTGTGTCTTCCATCTTCATTGCCACGGCCCTGTCTGAAGTGTTTTCTCTGTCATCCTTGAGTGAAATACTAACTTCCACAAAACTGACTCAAAAGCCTCATTATTGAATGAAATAATGTTTATTATAATAACTCTTAGACCTTTGGCAGTTGCCTGGTGCAGTGGGAGCTAAATTACCCGGAAGACTGTCCAGAGTGAGCATCAGGCTCCTGGGCTAACGGAGAGGGGCATTTCCATGCATGACACACCACTTTGGGGCAGGACTTTTGGCATTTTCCAAATGGCAGTTATTTTGCCTGTTCTTGTGTTGGTCTATCCAACAGAGGCCAGAGTGCATTGTCCTACCTAAGGTGATAATAGACATCCTACCAGGCTTTAGACCTGGATCATGGAACAGCCTGGGGATGAAATTTAGGAGAAGGAATCTTAAGGTTGTTATTTCAGGTAGGGCTGAAGTGAGAGAATGAAGGGCTGGAATGCAGGCAGAGGGGATGAGCATCTCTGTGGCTCCCTCCAGAGGTGGGGTTTCTTAATTCCCAGTGGCTTCTGGCTATTATCTGAGGGAAGGGAAGATTGTCATAAAAGGAGCCAGGTCAGGGATAGAGTCTGAGCCCTGTGAGCTCAGCAGGACCTCATGTCCACTCCCAGTGAGCAAGAGAAAAGTCAGCTACTCTGGTGTAGTATCCCAGGCCCAGATCAGGGCAAGGGTACCTCAGCTCCTTGAGGGCAGTAGGAATGATTCCATGCTCCAGTGGAAGGGCTCTGAGCAAACTCACTTTCCTTACAGACAGAGCTGGCAACCCACTGGCCTGTGAAGGCCCATCCCAGAATTTACTTATTTGTTTATGAAATAAATTGTTGCTTTAAACATTTCTCTTAAACAAATACACACAGTAGAAATATAAAACTTATGGGTTTAACTAGTTAAATTTTTTCAAATTCTTACTATTTGAAAATTACTGTGCCTCCTAAGCATTTGACTAAAATCAAAACTCTTAAATATCAGTTTCTTAAATGCTTAACAGCAGAAAAAACATTCACATTTCCAAAATCTCATCACTTTTTTTTTTTTGCACCAAAAACATTTAAAAAGTGTTAATCTTGTGGACAGCAAAACCTGATATTTACCACATGGCATGTACAAAAGCAGTTGATTCCAACAACAGCTCTATGAAAAGTGTCTCATTATTATTCCCATTTGACACAGGAGGATACTAAGGCACAGAGAGGTTATGTCTTTGTCCAAGTTCCTGCACCTGGTAAGAGGCAGCATTGTAATTTGAACCCAAGTGATCTGGCTCTAAAGTTCACACTGTTAACCTCTTTCTTGCACTAGACTTGAAATTTTGTTTTCATTATGTTTTCCTATTTATGTTGCTTGGTGCTACTTCCTTGAACCTCAGTGATTCCAGTTCTCACACTTCTCCAGAATTTAGTGTTGCCTTATAGGTTGTGGATTCAGATGATGGCTTGATGGTGTCTTGATGAGGTCTGGATCCGTGACTCTGAGCCACTGGACATCAGTCTGGGCCACCTCATGATCACACATTTGGACTTGGTTCTGGCTACCAGGAGTGCCAGATGGGAAGGGAGGAAGGGGGTGAGGTACTGGTTTCTGAGAGTTTGAGATAAATAGTAACACATTATGAACTTAAAATTATGTCAACTCTACTCCCTACTCAGGCTTGAGAGCATTTAGTCCTGATGTTTCCAAATGTTGAATCATATGGCCTGTGAACATATGTGTGACCTCTGAGAATGTGTCAAAAGGCCTACTTGTATTTTATGAAGTCCCTTTGTGTGTTCTGTTTTTAAAGAATCAATAAATGTGTCAAATGGTGGAAAAGTGTGTTTTTGTGTGAAATTTTTAATCACTACCTATGAGGCTACTTGGTGAGTCAGAGAATCATTTCATTTATGTTTTGACAAATAGTGCCAGTATCCTATAAAGTGCCATCACTGAATTATTCTCCCACAGCCCTTTATGAAGAATCTTGATGATATCACTAATAAGTCTACTAATAATAGCAGCTCTTATGTATTTAGTGTCATATACCAGGTCCTGTGTTGAGCATTTTTATGTCACTTTCTTTGAAGTGGG
Source organism: Lepilemur ruficaudatus (assembly GCA_963574885.1). Lineage (NCBI taxonomy): Eukaryota > Metazoa > Chordata > Mammalia > Primates > Lepilemuridae > Lepilemur > Lepilemur ruficaudatus. The sequence continues at coordinate 5,129 of CAUYRT010054452.1, read as the reverse complement.
TAGCAGTATTTTTCCATTCTAGTGACTGGACTTTGAGTCAAAGCCTTGATTCTCAAGCTTGAATGAACATCCAAATCTCCTGGAACAGCTTGTTAAATCACAGATTTCTGGACACCATCACCAGAGTTTCTGATTCAGTACATCTGAGTGGGAACTAATAGCTTGCATTTCCAACAAATTCCCATGTGATGCTGATGCAGATGTTGCTGATCCAGGGCCCACAGTTTGGGAACCACTGAATTAAAGGAATGTTTACTTTTACTTCACAAAGCCCCTGTAAGGGAGTTATTATCTTTCTTTTTGCATTTTACAACTTGATCCTTGATATTCTGTGTGAAGCTGCTTGCTCAGGGTTGTACAGCCTGGAAGGGGTGAAGTTCAGTTTAGAGGCTGGGAATATCAGAGGTCCCCAGGGCCTGCACTCAAGAACACAGGTCACCTTGTGGAGATCTCTCAGGGTTGGAAATTGTCCTGGGTGGCCAAAGAAATCTTGGGGTATCATCTTTAAGAAGAGGGGACGCCCCATCCCCATTCACAGAGTGTGGGACACCACGTCTTAGCACACCTTAAGGTGCTTCTTGTTACCATGGAGAACTGGGAGAAGTCCTAAACCTAGCTGGATGCAGGGCAGAAACTACCCAGAGGGCTGTGCCCCTGGGTCTGAGTTAGGGGCCCATCTCAGGAGGAATCCAGCTCTCAGGCCTCCCTGGCCTCAGGCTTGTACATAGCTGAGGGCTGGAGCAGGTGAGGACAGACTGTAGACAAAGATGAGGTGAGAGCAGTGCTTTTGGAACTGCTGCTTTGCTGCTCTGCTAGGGCAGAGAGGGCCCCAGTGCAGGCTGAAAGCCAAGAAGGGCACTGAAATTATCTTTGCAGTTGCCATCTGTTTGCAAGTAGGGCTGGCTTGTCATGGGCAGTCATGAATATATTTTATTGTGGGAGACATTTACTTACATTTTCAAAGTAAATTTATTACAATATTCAGTACTGATAGTCTGCAGGAGCGTGGTGTCCCTTTGCATATAAACATACACCAGGCCAGAGTTATTCTCTATCAGTCACCCTGTTTGTTCTCATTGTCATCAGGACTTGCCTGATTTTTTCATTTGTTGTCTATGTGGTTCAGTCCCTCACTTCCTCCTAGGGTCAGTCCAGTGTCCCCTCTTCCAAGAAGCCTTCCTTGGTTGCTCCAAGGAAAATCCCCCCTCCCCATATCTTTGGCATCCCCACTCTTATTTTATTGTCTTCAGAACCCATGGGGCTCTCTTACTCTCTTTTTCTTATTTAGTTAGTTCCTGTGGATGATCTGTCTCTATCCTCAGAATGTGAGCTCCTCTTTGTGCTGTATACCTAGGCCTAGAGCGGTGCTGGGTCTGTTACAGGTGCTCAGTAAATGGCTGATGTGGGAACAATGTTCCCATCACACTTAAACACAGCCATGCCTTGGAAGATCCCATGTAACCCACCCTAGGGGACCATCTCCGACCTAGTCCCCTTCCATTCTCCCCTTGTTCACTGCCTGCAGCCACAATGACCTGAACCTGCCAAGATTTTCCCAGATTTTTCCCACTGAGTTCCCTCTGACTGGGACACTGTCCCCAGATCTCTTCTTGGCTGCCCTTTCACATACTTCCAAGATCTGCTCAAATATCATCTCTTAGGAGAGGCCTTTCCTGGCAGTTCTAGCTAAAATAGGCCCTGTCCATGCCTGCCCTTGTTTTGGCATTTTTATCCTGAGAGAATTTGGCACAATTAAAAGAGCAGAGATGTGGGCTGTGTTGAGCTTTTCCAGGCTGCTGAGAGAACAAATAGGAAAAATACTAATAACAGAACAACCATAATAACTAGACTTCAATGAGCTTTTGATATGCCTGGGGCAGGGCAGTTCCTACGTGCCACCCTGCTTAATTCTCTTCTCCTTAGAGTTAGATTCTATCATTACCCCTGCTTTAAAGAAAAGGAACTTGAGGTTCAGAGAGATTACATTACCTGCCCATGGTCACACAGTTCCTATGTAGCAGAAACTCAAACCCAGTATGTCAACCACCAGAGCTTCTACGCTTAACCACAATACCCAGAGTGGGCTGGGGAGGCCTGAAGGTGACACCTAAAGTCAAGTTTCCAGGGAGCGCAGGTAAACTTAGGAATGAGGAGGGCATTGGAGGGTATTCCAGGCATGGACAAAGCCAGGGGTATGTGTTGTTCAAAGAGGCAAGAGAAGGCCTGTGTAGTTGCAGAGAGCCACATCCACCTGCTGAGACATGACGCAGAGGGTGAGATCCTTTGCCAGGTGTTCATCTTACCCTTACCATGGAGGAGTGTGGGAAGTATACACATAGACCCTGAACCAGAGGGACTTGGGTTCAGATCTCTTCTCATTAGAAGTGTGGCTCTTGGTGATTTGCTAGAGCTTCCTGAGCCTCAGCTCACTTGGAGATGATGATAGCGTTACCTCGCAGGCTGTGGGGAGATCAATAAAGGTAACAAAAACACACTTAGAGAACACATGGGTCAGACATTCCAGTGTTTGCCTCATAAACATTTTCTCTTTGATTCTCACAAACTGGTAAAGTGGGAGAGGTTACAGTTATTGATGCTGAAATTGCAACTCAGAGAATTGAAGTGACTTCCCCAAGGTCGTACAGCTGGCAAGTGTCAGACTCAAGGGCTGGAATACAAACCTGGGAGTCTGGCTCCAGAGCTAGGGATATTTAATCACTTTAGTATGGCATGTAAAGTAGTCAGCACAGAGCCAAGCACACAGTGAGGATCAGTAAGACTCAGCAGCAGCTGCTGCTGTTACTATTATTGGTATTATGATTATTGCTATTATTATTTTCTCCTTCCTCTGACGTCCCAGAATGTTTAATGTCTGCTCCTCTCAGGGCACATGGGCTTATTATTGTCTTGTGTCATTATCCAATGGCTTCCACCATAGAAGACTTTTCACTGTAACACAAATGTATTCTATTCAAAGGCAGCATCCACCTCCCACTCAAGCTCAGCACAGAGTTAGGCCCTCAGGAGGTACACATGACTTAGACTTTGTTACCTCTGGACCTTTTCTTACTACTGAGTGACAGACTCTAATTCCATCTTATGATCCAGAAGGCCAACATCTCTGCTTCTCTTTGGCTTTCTAGGGGTTGGTAACCTTTAAGAATGTGGCCATGACCTTCACCCAGAGATCCTGGCCTAGAGGACCTAGCCCAAAGGACCCTTTACCAGAAGGCGATGAAGCAGATCTGGAAAACTTTTGTCTTGCTGGCTAGGTCATTACCTGTCCTCACTCATTCTTCATTCTGCCCTCACTCGTCCTCACTCATTCTTCATTCTGCCCTCTTGCTGCAGGTCTGGCTAGCCCAGAAGGCACAGGGCACCTGTCTTCTCACATCCCTGCAGCTTCTGCCTTGTTTGCGTCTCACACCCTGCTTAGTGTCCTTGTATCTCTACTAGGGATTGGTGGGGCTAGAATCAGAACATTTCAAAATGTTTTAGAACAAAGGGTGAATTTATTGGGAGGGAATGGGGCTATATTTCAGAAGCCAAGGGAAGAATATCCAGCTGGGCTCCATGAGAGACTGAAATCAAGAACTGAAAGGAACCATGATATGTCCTGGCCTTAGGGTCTCCTGTCATTTCTTATCTCTTTGTGTCTGCACATGCCACTCTCCGCTGATTGGCTTGTTCTGCTGTGCTGAGTTTGAGGTAGTTATTGGCTGCCCCAGTTGTCATTCTCTGAGCTCCCCACCCCCAATTCCTTGTCTCTACTTTTCTCTGCAAGTTTTACAACTTTACTCTCAATCTTTCCCTGCAATTGGACTTTCCTGCATGGGTGTCCTGGCAACAGGAAATGGCCACCTGAGCCCATATATTTCTCAACTTCTCACCTCATTGCCCATCACAGGCTGGCCTCAGTCTGAGATCCTTTGCCTAGATTTCCATAAGAGGGAAACTGACTGTCCCAGCTTGGTTGCATAAGGGGCTCCCTGTAGCCCAGTTAGCATCCCTGTAGCCCAGTTAGCAAGGGCCATTGGTGACGAGCTGTTCTCCAAGAAGGAGGATGAGTCAGGCAGATGCCCAGGAGGCATTTGCCATCACTGTCACCTCTTCTTTTGGAAAAAAATGCAGTCTCAGTTAAAGGTTAAAATCTTACTTGTTTCTGACACCTACAGACTGGAGGATGATTGCAGAGGGTGCACAGACACATTATCAAATGACACTGAAAGACAGCTTGAGAAAGCTGTTCTTTTCCCCTTTTCTCTTGTGGCTCAACATAAAGACAAGCAACTACTATGTCATGAGCACTGACCGGGAGCCAAGCCTGTCTAGGCACTGTCCTTGCTATACTTATTTAATTTTCACAGCATCTCAGTTCTTGGCAATAAAGGAAAATTCAGCCAACACAGTGAATCTCAATTTAGAAGACAGCCCTTGATTTTGAGATGATGTCCTCTGTCTTCTTTGGTTTTAAATGTCCTTTCTTTTGTGAAATACTGGTGAGAGTAGATGAGACGTGATGTCTGTATAAATGTCCTTAATTGACCAAATAATTCTGTGGATTACCCATTAAAAAAAAAACTGGTTCACAAAATGTTAAAGTCTTGGAATCACAAAGTTGGCCCTTGCTGTTCAAGTCATAAATCCTCCCATTCACACCCCTTTGTCTCCATGGCTCATGTTCTCCAAGGCTGCTGGCCCCAAACTGGGCTCTGAACCATTTCCTCCTTAGTGTAGCACTCAGGATCCTGGGCTCTAGGGCCAGACTTCCTAGTATCAAATTGCTGCTCATGTGTTCTGTGGCCCTGGGAAAGTTACTTAACCTCTCTTTTTCAGTGAGGAATCTATCCAGAGCTTCCTAGGGTCTTGTAGCTCCCAGATCACTTGTGGCTGGGGAAGATCTCCTTGCCCATGAGCCTCCTGCTTAGTGCTCACTGCTTTACCCTATTCCAGAAAAAAAATCATGCAGGACTGTTGGGAGCCAAGCTGGCCATAGTTTTGCTTTGCCTGAGCCTTACCCTTCCCCCCTCTTAGCTGAAGTTAAGTTTCTGTTTCCCAGGAATGGTGAGGTTCGCTTTACCGCCAGTGACCTCATATGCATATCATGCTGCTGATTGGTCAGTTCTTTT
>CAUYRT010054451.1:0-111952 GCA_963574885.1 Lepilemur ruficaudatus | reverse complement strand
CCTAGCTCACAGCAACCTCAGACTCCTGGGCTCAAGTGATCCTCCTGCCTCAGCCTCCTGAGTAGCTGGGACTACAGGCATGAGCCACCATGCCCGGCTCATGTTTTCTATATATATCTTTAGTTGGCCAATTAATTTCTTTCTTTCTCCTTACAGTAGAGACGGGGTCTCACTCTTGCTCAGGCTGGTTTCGAACTCCTGACCTTGAGCGATCCGCCTGCCTCAGCCTCCCAGAGTGCTAGGATTACAGGCGTGAGCCACCGCGCCCGGCCACTCAATGATTATTTTGAGACTCATCCAAGTTGTTATGTATATCAACAGTCCGTTCCTTTTTATTGATGGGTAGCATCCACTGCAAGGACATAGCACGATTTGTTTATCTGCTTACCTGTTGATATGGGTTGTTGCCAGGTTTCAGCTGTTACAAACAAGACTGCTGAGAACATCCACGTGCAAGTCATCGTATGGACGTATGATTTCATTTATCTTAGTTAAATACCTAGGAGCGGGATGGCTGAATTTTATGGTATTTATATTTTTTCACTTTTTAAGAAGCCACCACAGTGTTTTCCAAATTGTTTTACACATTTTGCATTTTCACCAGGGGAAAGTGAGAATTCTAGTTGTTCTACATCCTAACAGTTGGGATGGTCATTCTTCCTAATCTTAGATGTTATAACAGGTGTGTGTTGATATCTCATGATTTAATTTGCATTTCCCTAATGACTAATGAGTACCCTTTCATGTGTTTATTGCCATTCATACATTTTTTTTTTTTGGTGAAGTGTCATTAAATGTTTGGTAGAATTCACCAGTGAAACAATCTGGGCCTGGAGTTTTCTTTGTGGGAAGAGTTTTAAACTTTTCAAATTCTTTAATAAATATAGAGCTATTAGGGTTATCTGTCTTTTCCTAGAATGAGCTTTGGCAATTAATGTTTTCCAAAGAATTTGTCTGTTTTCTCTAAGCTATTGAGTTTATTGGTGTAAGTTGTTCATAATGTTCCCTTATTTATACATCTGCGGAGTCTAAGTGACATCATCTCTTTCATCCCTGATATTCATTATTTATGTCATTTCTATTTTTTTCTGATTAATATGACCAAAGGTTTATCAAGTTTGTTGATCTCCAATAATCTGTTTTTTTAGGCCGGGTGTGGTGGCTCACACCTGTAATCCTAGCACTCGGGGAGGCTGAGTTGGGAGGATTACTTGAGGTCAGCAGTTTGAGACTAAGAACCCACTTTTGGTTTCATTGATTTTCTCTATTGATTTCCCCACTGATCTTTAGTATTTCCATTCTTCTACTTAAGTCGAGTTTTATTAGCTCTTCTTTTCCTAGTTTCTTAACATTGAAGCTAAGATAATTGATTTGAGAACTTTGTTGTTTTCTAATATAGCATTTTGTGGTATAAATTTCTCCCTAAATGCTGTTTTAGCAGCATCCCATACCTTCTGATATTCTGTGCTTTATATTATTTTATTTTTTTTAAAGACAGGGTCTTGCTCTGTCAGCCAGGCTAGAGTGCAGTGGTGTTGTCATAGCTCACTGCAACCTCAAATTCCTGGCCTTAAGTGATATCCTCCTGCCTTAGCCTCCTGAGTAGGTGGGGCTACAGGCAAGCACTAACACACCTGGGTAATTTTTCTGTTTTTTGTAGAGATGGGTCTCACTCTTGCTTAGGCTGGTCTTGAACTCCTGGCCTTAAGCAATCCTACTGCCTGGGCCTCCCAAAATGCTAGGATTACAGGTGTGAGCCACCTCACCTGGGCTCTAAGTTTCTTTTTAATTTATTCTTTGATCCACTGAAAAGTGCATTATTTAATTTTCAAATATTTAGGGGCATTTTCTAAGGATCTGTTATTGGTTTCTAATTTAATTCCATGTGGTCATTTTGTATGACTTGAATTCTTTTGAATTTATTGAGACTTGTTTCATGGCCCAGAATATGGTCTGTCTTAGTAAATGTTTAGTGTGTACTTGGTAAAATTATTTACTGCAATCACCTCTTAATGGTCCCACCTCTTCATACCATCACAATGGCAATTAAATTTCAACGTGAGTTTTGGAGGGGATATTCAAACCATAGCGATTGGTGAACAAGTATCTGTTCAAATTTCTGCTTTCAATTCTTTTGGATACATATTAACAGGAGTGACATTGCTGGCTTGTGTGGTAGTTCTATGTTTATGTTTTTGAAAAACTGCCAAAATGTTTTTCACAGGGACTGCACCATTTTACATTCCCACCAGCAATACAGAATAGTTCCAATTTCTCCACATTCTCACCAACATTTGTCATTTTCCTTTTTTTCCAAAAAATTAAAGCCATTCTAATAGATGTGAAGTGGTATCTGATTGTGGTTTTGATTTGCATTCGCTGATTATTAATAATATTAGAGAAACGTCTATTCAAGTCCTTTGCCCAGTTTCAAATTTTTTATAGTTGAATGTGAGTGTTTTTTTTTTGAGACAGAGTCTTGTTCTGTTGCCCAGGCTAGAGTGCTGTGGTGTCAGCCTAGCTCACAGCAACCTCAAACTCCTGGGCTCAAGTGATCCTCCTGCCTGAGCCTCCCCAGTAGCTGGTACTACAGGCATGTGCCACAATGCCCAGCTAATTTTTTCTATTTTTAGTAGAGATGGGATCTCCCTCTGGCTCAGGCTTGTCTCAAACTCCTGACCTCCAGTGATCCACCTGCCTAGGTCTCCCAGAGTGCTAGGATTACAGGTGTGAGCCACTGCACCTGGCCCATAAGTGTTCTTTATATATTCTGGATATTAAGCCCTTGTTAGAAATATAATTGGCAAATATTTTATCTCATCCTGTAGATTGTCCTTTTGCTTTTTGATAGTGTCATTTGAGGAACAAAAGTTCTTAATTTTGATGAGCTCTGATTTATTTATTTATTTTTTTGTTGCCTGTGCTTTTGGTGTCATAATCATTAAATTGTTGCCAAATCCAATGTCATGATTTTTCACAATGTTTTCTTCAAAAGTTTTATCGTTTTAGCTCTTAAGTTTAGGTCTTTGATCCATTTGGAGTTAATTTTTATATATGGTATAAGGTAAGGCTACAACCTTATTTCTAATTTTAGTTATTTATGTGTTCTTTTTTCTTTGCCAGTCTAGCTAAAAATTTGTCGATTTTGTCCATATTTTCAAGAGCCAAATTTTTGTGTCATTAATTTTCTATATACTTTACCTCCATTTTTTTCAAAATATTGCTGGGTATAGAATTTCAGGTTGACAGTTCTAAAGATGTCAATCTACTGTCTTCATTATTTCTGATGGGAAAACTCCTGTCATCCTTATTTTTGTTCCCATATATCTAATGTGTCTTTTTTCTTTGGCCAATTTTAGGATTTTTCTCTTTATCACTGATTTTAAGCAATTTGATTATGATGTGTCTTGATGTACTTTTTTTCATGTTGTGTGCACTTAGGACTTGTTGAGTTTCTTGGATCTGTAGGTTTACAGTTTGCATTTAATTTGCAAAAATTTTAGCTGTTACTTCTTCCATGTTTTGGTCTCCTTTTCTCTCTTCTCTCCCCACCTTTGGGGACTCCATATGCACATGTATTGTTTGCCTGGGGTTATCCCACAGTTCACTGATGCTCTGTTCATTTCTTTAAACAGCATATCTTATGTACGCTTATGTAATATTGGGGTAAAATATATATAAGACAAAATTTGACATTATAACCATTTTTAAGTATACAGTTTGATGGCATTAATTACATTTACAATGGTATGCAATCATCACTGCTCTCCATTTCCAAAACATTTCATCACCCCAAATAGAAACTCTGTAGCCATTAAGCAACAATTCCCCATTCCTTTCTCCACCCAGTCACTGATAACCTCTAATCTACTTTCGGTCTTTGTGTATTTACCTAGTCTAGATAGTTTGTATAAGTAGAATCACAAAATTATTTGTTCTTTTGTGTCTAGTCTGTTTTTATTCAGTCTTTTTTCTCTGTTTCATTTTGGATGGTTTCTATTGTTATGCCTTCAAGTTCACTAACCTTTTCTTCTGCAGTGGCTAATCTGCCATTAGTCCCATCTTGTGTATTTTTCTTCTCAGTCATTGTGGTTTTCAGTTCTAGAAGTTGGATTTTGACCTTTGTTATATCTTCCACATTTCTACTTAACAAATTCAATCCTTTATCTAGGTTCCTGAACATATGGAATATAGTTATAATAGTATTTTAATGTCCTTATCTATCAAGTCTATCATCAGTGCCATTTCTGGGCTACTTTTAGTTGATTAATGTTTTTTTCTCATCATGAGTTGCATTTTCCTCTTTCTTCTCATGTCAGTAATTTTAAATTGGATGCCAGACCTTGTGACTTATCTTGTTGGATGGTGGATATTTTTGTATTCTTACGAATATTTTTGAGTTCTGTTTTGGGATTCAGTTAAGTTATTGAAAACAGTTTGTTCTTTTTAGGTCTTGCTCTCAAACTTTGTTAAGTAGAACCAGAGCTGTTTTGTCTAAGGTTAATTCTCCCTCCTACTGAGGAATGATCTTCTTCATACTTTAACCAATGTGCTTTGAATTTTGAGGTTTTCCATTCTGGCTATTGAAAGCATGCACTATGGTTGGCCTGTGTGGGCAACGGGCACTGTACCCTCAAATCCTTCCGGGAGGTTCTCTCCCTGGCCTCAGGGAGTTTCTTCATATGCATGTGATGATTAATACATTACTCAACTGAATACTCAGGGAGTACAAGTCTCCAGAATTCCCTCAAGGTGCAGCTCTCTCCTTTCTGGTACTTGCCCTGTGACCTCTAGCCATTTTGGCTTTCTGGACTTCTGGTCCTGTCTATTCAACCTGGAGAGGCTGCTGGGCTCTTTCTTGGTCTCCCTTCTCTGTTTTGCAGCCTGAAAACTTTCTCCAGTCAATAAGCTGGGGCAATTGCAGGGCTCACCTCATTCATTTCCTGTCTTTCAGTGCTCACTGTTCTTCATTGCATCATGTCCAGTGTCTTGAGTGCTGCTGTTTCAGGATGGAGGGCCAGTTGTGTCATGTGACCCCATTTTTTTTTTTTTTTTGAGACAGAGTCTTTCTCTGTTGCCTGGGCTACAGTGCCATGGGGTTAGCCTAGCTCACAGCAAACTCCCGGGCTCAAGCGATCCTCCTGCCTCAGCCTCCTGAGTGGCTGGGACTACAGGCATGTGCCACCATGCCCAGCTAATTTTTTCTATTTTTAGTTGTCTGGCTAATTTATCTCTGTTTTTAGTGGAGACAGGGTCTCACTCTTGCTGAGGCTTGTCTCAAACTCCTGACCTCAAGTGATCCTCCCAGAGTGCTAGGATTACAGGTGTGAGCCACCGCGCCCAGCCATCTGTGACCCCATCTTGATAGAAGATATCTACAACCTTAACTCTGTGCTTTCATGTATCTACCATTTCATTTTAAACTTTAGAAGAATGAGTGTCATTTTCTAATAATCAGGTTGCATACGTGTGTGTGTGTGAGGGGGAGCTGTTGATTATGGATTTTATTTTTAGCCCAAATGCTTTGGAATAAGATTTACAGCATACAGGTCTATACGTTTGTTATTTGAAAAGAAAAATTCTGGTCTTCCCTTTAGGGGACACCAGGAAATCAGAAGGAATAAGGCATCAAATATTTCAAATATTCTACCTGAGATATTAAGTGCCCAAATTAGTAAAGCAATAAAAGAGAGAATAGTGATAAAACTAAGGTATAAACTTTTGGAGGTATATTTAAGTCATCTTTTACCTCTTTATTTCCATGGGAAGGTAGATACATACCTGTGCATATATATGTATGTGTATGCTGCTGTTTATCTTTTCTTAGACACTTTTTGTGTTTATATTTGATGTTTTAGTGGCCATTAGATAAATACTGACGCAAATTTCTAAAAGTTAATACTGACAGAAAATCCAATAGTAATAATATTAAATAAAATTAAGTATCAGAATATGTCAAATAGTACATTTTAAAAAGTAAATGAAGACTGAGGCAAGGAGGGAATAAGGAGTTAGTGTTTGATGTGTGTAGAGTTATCAGTTTGCAATGATGGAAAAGTTTTGGAAATGGATAGTGGTAATGGCCGCATGACAATGTGACTGTACCTAATGCCACTGAGTGTTCAATCTAAAAGGGGTTAAAATGGTAAACTTTTTTTCTGAGATGGAGTCTCACTCTGTCGCCTGGGCTAGAGTGCCACAGCCTCAGCCTAGCTCACAGCAACCTCAAACTTCTGGGCTCAGGCGATCCTCCTGTCTCAGCCTCCTGAGTAGCTGGGACTACAGGCACCACCACACCCAGCTAAGTTTTTCTATTTTTAGTAGAGACGAGGTCTCACTCTTGCTCAGGCTAGAAAATGGTAACTTTTATATTATGTATATTTTACCACACACACACAGAAAACTATATCAAGAAAGTTTAAGTGAAACAATTTATGTAGGTCCCTAGAATGTTTTTACTCTTATTTGAGTTCCTCAAGAGTCAATTCATAAAGATACCACTAGCATACTTGGATTATAATACATTTTAGTTGCCAACCCGTGCTTGTATTTTACTTATACACTCTCTAATGTCAATTTGGTTGGTGGTATGCTTTAGAGTTAAAAAAAAAATAGCACTCATATTTCAGCCAAGGCAATATAGCTATGACATGGTCTCTGGAAAAAAAAAAAGGCAGAGAAAAGTGAGATAGTTATGACCATGGGCACTGTAGCTGAAGCTATCTTCCAAAGATGAATATCTATGAGAACAGCTACAAGAATCTCTTCCATCGCATGCTCTTTTAGAACCTTACCACTTCCTCATAAAGAGATGGAGTCTGATTCCCTTCCCCCTGAGTTCTGGGGAGGCTGCAATCAAGTGTGCAGAAGTGACACCACTTGATTCTCAATCTTAGGTCATAACATACAATCTGGTTTCTTTCTGGCTGGAATACTTAAAACTTGCTCTCTCTTTTTTCTTTTTGCCTGCGACAGGGTCTTGCTCTGTCTCCCAGGCTGGAGTGTAGTGGCATGCCTGGCTAATTTTTTAAATTTATTTTTATTTATTTACTTTTTTGAGACAGAGTCTCACTCTGTTGCTCAGGCTAGAATGCTGTGGCATCAGCCTAGCTCACAACAACCTCACACTCCTGGGCTCAAGCGATCCTTCTACCTCAGCCTCCCAAGTAGCTGGGACTACAGGCACATGCCACCCTGACTGGCTAATTTTTTTCTATTTTTGGTAGAGACGGGGTCTCGCTGTTGCTCAGGCTGGTCTCGAACTCCTGAGCTCAAATGATCCGCCTGCCTCGGCCTCCCAGAGTGCTAGGATTATAGGCGTGAGCCACCACACCTGGCTTATAGATATATTTTTAGTTGTCCACCTAATTTATTTCTATTTTTTTTTTTTAGTAGAGATGGTGTCTTGCTCTTGCTGAGGCTGGTCTTAAACTGCTGAGCTCAAGTGATCCTCCAGCCTCGGCCTCCCAGAGTGCTAGGATTACTGGCTATTTTTTTATTTTTTTAGAGACGGGGTCTTGCAATGTTGCCCAGGCTGGTCTTTAACTCCTGGGCTCAAGCAGTTGTTTCACTTTGACCTCCCAAAGTGCTGGGAGTACGAGTGTGAGCCACTGTACCCCGTGGATACTTTTTCTTGAGGAATTCTGCCACAGTGTAAAGATATCAATAGCCCTGAGGCCACCATGTTGTAAGGAAGCACAAACTAGCCCAGATAGGAAGACCCTGAGGCTATTTCAAGAATGAGGCCTAGCCTTAGCTGCTCTACTCCAGCTGTCTTGTGTTTGCATAAGATACTTGAGCCAGAACTACCCAGCAGAGCCCTTCCTGAGTTCTGACCCACATAACTAAGAGAGAGAACAAAATAATTGTTTTTGCTGCAAGTCAATAAATTTTGAGCTGATTTATGCAGCAGTAATAACCAGAACAGACATATAACTAGAAGAGATACTGTACACTATCTTAACTTTGGTGCAAACATCAAAATCTTTTCACGAATATGTCGTGCTGCACTCCCGATGTTGCATACGTAGTAACTGCACCATCACAGGCTGGGCACAGTGGCTCACTCCTGTAATCCTAGCACTCTGGGAGGCCGAGGCCAGAGGATCGCTTGAGGTCAGGAGTTCAAAACCAGCCTCAGCAAGAGCAAGACCCCATGTCTACTAAAAAGAGAAAAAATTAGCCAAGTGCGGTGGTGCTTACCTGTAGTCCCAGCTACTCGGGAAGCTGAGGCAGGAGGATTGCTTGAGCCCAGGAGTTTGAGGTTGCTGTGAGGTAGGCTGACGCCATGGCACTCTATCCTGGGCAACCAGAACAAGACTCTGTGTCAAAAAAAAAAAAAAAAATTAAAAAGAAAAAATAGTAAAAAAAAAGTAATTGCATCATTACCACAGAGAGGAAATAAAAATTACATTTACTACAGATAAGAGAGTCATTAATGAATACATAAAAATATTTAGCATCTTCAAATAAGGAGGTCTTCAAGCTGAGAAGTGCTATATTGCCTGTTCTATTATAGCATATATTTATTAAGTATCTTTTATAACCAAACGAAACTCTTAAAAGTCATGTTTTCTTATAAAATTTTGGGCCTTGATCTTGCTACCTTGGAGGCTCATGGCTGCAGCCATGACTTCCAGGTAAGATTTTTAAAGCAACCCAAAAAGATGCCCCCCTCCCAATCTGACCTCAGCCTTGGAGGAGAACTTGCTGATAACCACTGTTTTGGGGATCTGCCCCACTTCTATTTTATCTCAGTTTAGCTCAACTCCAGTAAGATTGTCTTTTTCCACAAATATATCCTTATTAAAACATAAAAATTAGCAATTTATTAATCAGCCTAATGTATAATTATACTTTATTGGGGTCTTGCAAAGCCATTTCAATTTTGAATATTGGGATCCATGAATGATCCTAGAAGTCATAAAAGTATTTTAGCCATGGGTGGTGGTACGCGCCTGTTGTCTTAGCTACTCAGGAGGCTGAGGCGGGAGGACCACTTGAGCCCAGGAATTTGAGATTACAGCGAGCTATGATTGTGCCACTGCACTCTAGCCTGGGCGACAGAGTGAGAATCTATCTCTAAAAAACAAAAAACAAACAAAAAAACCCCAAAAACAAAAAACCCCCCGAGAGAGTCAGAAGGTTAGCTTATGCTGTAAGCTGTCAGGTTGGGGACCAGCTGAGAACTTTTTTGATGGTGGGTGGTGAATTCCTCATCACATTGTTGTCCCTCTGCCATTTCTGAATGCTTAATTTCAGATATTGCATGTGTCTCCACTCTTTAGAGCAGGGCTGCTGACCTGAGGCCCTGGGATGGTTCACAGATAAAATTCAGGAAGTTTGTAAACTTGAATGAGAATAAAATTAAACTTGTATTTTAATTAACCTCTAACTGAAAAATTACATTTCTTTCGTGTAAGGAGAAACCACGGCGGTGTTAGCAGCAGCTGTCACTTTGCCACCAATAGAAATCAGAGATCTTTTCACAGCACATCTAGGTTGCTGCAGAAACTCTGAAATATCATTTCTACTCATCATACTTTGAAATTATAGTAGTTATGAGAGCCGCTATTAGGGCGTGTTAAAGTGTTAATAAAGAAGCATGAATGTACATTACCATATCACAAATTTAAAAAAATATTTTGATTGCTTTTTGATTGTATTTAATATTTGGGCTGAATTTCAGTATAATTGGTTTCCTTTGCAAGTCTATGCATTTTATTTCATGCATTTTAAACATTATTCTGAGCAAGGGCATTATAGACTTCCCCAGACTGCTAGGGGGCCTGAGGCACAAAAGAGATTAGAAACCCCCAACCTAGAGATTTCTGGGGAGAGGTGAGCAGCGTAGAAAGCCTTATAGCCATGGCAGATGTATCTTTTTAAATTTATTCTTTTTATTTATTTATTCATTTTTGAGACAGAGTCTTGCTCTGTCTCCCCGGGCTACAGTGCCATCATCATAGCTCACTGCAACCTCAAACTCCTGGGCTCAATTGATCCTTCTGCCTCAGCCTCCCGAGTAGCTGGGACTACAGGCATGCGCCACCATGACTGGCTAATTTTTTCTATATATTTTTAGTTTTCCAGCTAATTTCTTTCTATTTTTAGTAGAGACAGGGTCTCGCTTTTGCTCACGGTGGTCTCAAACTCCTGAGTTCAAGAGATCCTCCTACCTTGGCCTCCCAGAGTGCTAGGAGTATAGGCGTGAGCCACCTTGCCCAGCCTTTTTTTCTTTTTTAAGGATTTGGGAGAATGATTGAAATTAATTACTCAAAGTTTGCATGGATGCATTGCTTTGCTGTCACTTAATACTAGGCATATAAGAGCCCTGCTAGGTCTGAGAAAATTTATTTCTTCTGCCACAAAGGGGCTCGAACTTGACTATGTTAGAAGTGCCCACCAGAGGCTAAGGTGAGCTCAGGGAGGACAGAAATCTCCTGTGGAGCAGACAGGGAAAACCTCTCGTGATCTTGGTTTTCAGTAACAATACAGGCTGTGGAAGTGGAGCCTCACAATCCAAAACAAAACAAAACAAAACAAAAAAGAAAAAGAAGTATAAAAGTGCCCACCAGTGGGAACTGTTTATTTCAATTATCCCTGATACGCCAATTCCATTTCTGAAGGAACTTGCTGCCTTCAGGGCGAGAAAGTGTCCGATTCCATTCTGATGGGGCAGGGACAGGTGTGGCCCTCTCCCCTCCTCCAGCGTACCTCGAACCCGTGGGAATGAGCTACTTGGAGCAAGCTTAGCCTCAAGTCAGGAGGCAGGACGTAGACATTTTTCCCGCTTCTTGGTTTGGCTGGAGGACCACCAAGACAGGATCCATGCAGACAGGCCTGGGCGCCCTCCCAGGGAGACCCTGCACCCTTGGTTCTACTTGGAGCCCTCTGAGACCGGGGCACCCTCGGTCAAGCTCAGTGGGCCCACCGCAGCCTCAGCCTGGACCTGCCTGTGGATCCAGCAACCCACTTCCCGCCCAGGAAAGCATAGCAATGGTAGTGCCTGAGCTCTTCACCTTGGAGACTTAAGTAGCCCAAATTACCCCTCTGTGGCTCATGTAGGGAGACACCTAACCCCATCTCTTACCCGAGGGAGAAGCTGGGAGCTTTCACAGGCAGGTGTTGCATGGCTGTGATGCTGGGCTAGAAAGAGGACACCAGACCCTGGAAGTTCCTTGCTGGAGACAGCAGGATGTCTCTTCCCCTCTTCTAGGCATGGTGATTAGATTCCATGTTCTGTGCAGCCCCTCTTGGTGGAGCTAACCAAACGGGTCCCACAGGGACAACCTCTCCACCAAGCCACACCCCGAGCCACCCTTCCCCACTCTACCCCCAGCCTCTTTACTGATGTTTTCTTCCATGGCTGTCCTCCTTTTCTTCCTCCTCCTCCTCTTCCTCTACCCCCACCCCCAGCCCAGCCCAGCCCTCACCCCTCACCCAGACTTATCGCAGCCACCCTGGCCCTCTGGCCCCCCCTCCAGTCCATCCTCGCCCCCACCCTCTGGCCTCCCACTTCTAACTGGCACTGGCTCCCTGGTGCCTTCCATTTCAGACCAAACCACCTGGCCTGGCACTCAACGCTCTTACCACCTTGCTGCCCCTTTTACCTGCATATCCCCCCACACCAGTGCCATCACAGTCAGCAAGGACACTTGTAGTCCCAGCCCTTGGCCCAGCCCTCAGTTGCTGGGTGTGCTTGGCTGCCCATACAGTTACCCCACGGGCCTGGCCTGGCACAGAGTGGGCGTCTGAAATGCTTATTGAGCAAATGAAACCACCCTGAAAATGCAAGTGCCATTTGTGCAATTGCTGTGGTTTCACCAGGGCCCCACTACGTCTGGGCTTTTTGGAAGTGCCATGTTGAGTGACAGGCCTAAGGCTCTTGACCTGGTGGCCACACCAGATCTCCCTTTTCACTGACCTATTGCTGTGGGGCCTTCCTGCCACTTCCCTAGGGAGAACCCGGGGGTCACCTTGTCATCTTCTTCTGCCATTCTCCCCTGAATTCACTATAACCTGGAAACATTGCAGGTACAGTGGCTGACTGCTGCCCCTAGGGTGGGCACAGACCCACTTCCAAGGTCTTGTACTCTGGGCCCCCCACTCAGTGAGGGCAACAGCCATCTGTCCCTTGTCTACTTCTGTACCCAGATTCCATTTTGAGCACTTAGCATGTAGTGTCCTCCAAAGTGGCCGACTGTATCAGAAGGGATGGACAAAAGGGCCCAAAGGTTGGCAGAGTCTGTGTTCAAATCATAAGTCCACCCTTGAGGCCACCTGTGAGCCTTTCCACAGGGCACATCCGCTGAGGGGTGAGGATGAAGTGTCGGGTTTGGAGGCAGTGCCATCTGAACGGACGCAGCAAAACAGAGCTCTTGTCCTCTGCCCAGACCACGCTTCACCCCAGAGGCCCCTCTGTTCCTGTTGGAGTGCGATGGGGGCTTGCAGTTGGCCTGGCATAGACCCCCAAACCACCAGGGCAAGGGGCAGAGCAGCTCTGCCACAGCTGAATGGGAGATGCTGGAAGCCGAGGAAGCAGGATGTTCTCCTGAGCACTGACCCATGGTGGCAGCGGGAGATGCCACTCCATCACTTCCTGGTAAGTTTGTACGTGGAGACAGTAGCTGTGGAGGAGCAAAACCCTGGGAGGCACCTCAGGGTGCTAGTGCCCCTTTTAAGGGGAAGGGGGCTATGGGTGCCTCTGTTGTAGCCCCAAGAGGTTTAGCTGTCTGGGAGTCTGAAACATACAGCATTGGACCATGCCCTGAAAGGGCACTCCTGGGCAGGGGGACAGTGGGTCTGTGGCCCCAGGTTAGGGGGTGGAGTTGGACTGGGGGAGGGAGAGGTGGGCTTTGACTCAGCAGGAACAAGATCTTTCTCAGAGGGAGCACCACCTGAAGGTTGGAGAGCTGGGAAGGTGAGCAGGCTGTGTTGCCAGAGCCTGGGGACATGGGAGCCACAGCTAGAGCTCTGTCTGTGGGCAGACAGCGGCTGTGGGTGGGGAGTGTCTAGGTCACGTGTAAGTTTGCATCTATGTCAGAGCTGGGAATTCCAGACTTTCCCATTACCCAATCCCCCCAGGGGCTCATGTGGAGACATCCTGCCCCGCCTCCCAGTCCGCACTGCCAGACTTCACTCACCTGCCCAAGCACACGCCTAACTCTCCCAGCCAGGGGGCCCAACTCCTCATCCCGGCATTCAAGGCACCGTGACTTGGGCCCTCTCCCCAATCCCAACCCCTGGGCAGACTGCCCGTGCTGTTGGGCCCTCATTCAGGTGCTGCCCGACGCCCAGCAGGCAGCCCCTTGGCTGTCCCCCCAAGTCAGAGCTGAGTGGCGGCCGGGCAGACCCCAGGCCACGCTAGGCTTGAGGTAGCTCCAAGAGGTAGCTCTTGAGTGTGCGCGTGACTCCCCTGCAGGCTCCGAACGGGAGGAGCTGCCTTCCCCGCGGTTTCGGAGGCCAGGGTGGGAGCAAGGACGACAGGAGGGCCGGGTGCAGTCCCTAAAACAGGCTCTTTAATAACATTATGTCTTCACTGAAGAGCTTGGTGTCTCCCCCCAGCGCGGCGGGCGCTAGTAGAAGGAGTACTGGTTCTCGACCGCGCGCGCGCGGCCCCCCGCCGCCTCCGGGGGCTCGTCGGTGCCGCTGGCTGTGGCTTCCAGCAGTCGCTCGGCACTGTCGCTGCGGCTGCGCGCGCTGAGCGGGCCATCCGCGGGGCGCGGGGGCACTGGCCCGGACGCAGCAGAGGACGACGAGGTGGACGATGAGGAGGCTGCGGCGGCGTCGGAAGGCGAGGCTGGCGGGCAGGGGGCGGCGAGGCTGGCGAAGTAGTGCTGGCTGGCCTGCTCGCTCCAGCAGGCAGGGGGCGCGGGCGCAGCGCTGGGCGCTGGGCCTGGCTCTGCAACAGAGGCGGTGGGGCGTTGGCAAGTTGGCACCGGGCGCAGGAAGACCCGACGGGGCGCAGAGCCTGAGATCCCACCGGGAGGCACGGCCGGAGGCTAGGGTTCTGGGTCGCAGCCCACCACCCCGAGTGACTAATGAGGCGGCCGCACGCGCACAAGCACTTGTGCAGCTGTCCCCTTGCCGGACAGCCTCACGCACCCGCCCATACCGCGTTTCCCCGCAGCTCCGCACTGAGCCTGGCGCCGCTCGAGGGCGCCGCTTCAGAGCGCCCCCCTCCCCGTGCCAGGAACCACGGCTGTGGGCCCTACTTCGGCCCCCATTCCTCACGCCCGACTGCGGGGCTGGGGAAGGGGAGGGCACGCCTGAGACCATGGGCCAGGAGACCTGGTGCCCACCCCACCCGGCTAGCTCTGCTGGATGGCGCCAGCCCATCTTCTTGGGCAATCACACCGGCCAGAGGAGGACGTCTTACCAGGTGGGGGGCCCTGGGCCCGCACATAGCTGCGCAGAGTGATGTCAGCAGAGCCCCCCGACTCCAGCGGAATGGGGTGCGTGTGGAAGTGGCGGAGCATGTCAAGCACGGACTGGAACCACAGGTGCTGTACATGGCACTGGCCGTGACCGTTCAGGGACAGGCGCAGGTGCTGTGGACACAGGTGGGTATTGTCAGTGGTGGGGTCCTTTGGGGTTTTTGGGATGACTGAACCTCATAGAGGCCACGGGGGCTGAGTCAGATCCGGATCCCTTATGTGTGAACCCCATCTGTGGGGGGAACAGAGCCAGGATAGAAGGGAGCAGGCATTGGCCCCAACACTGGGAATACCCACACTGTGGGCCTATGTCTTTCACACCCCTCATCTTTAGCCTCCCAACACCCCAGAAGGTAGGAATTACTGTCCCCATATTAGAGATGGGGAAACCAAGGCCCAGGGAGGGGGACTAACTCGCCTATCAGCACAGAGCTGGGAAGAGAACTCCTGTTGTGTGATTCCCCCAGCCGAGGGGGCCAGGGGTCTGCCCTCTGACCCTGCAGAGCCAAAGTCCAGAGGGGTGGGAAGCACCCTGAGGCTGGCGGGGGAGGAACGACTGCACGTGCTCCTTACCTGTGTGGCTATGGAGTGCCTGGAGCAGGTTCCTCCCTGGGGCTCCAGGGCCCACGTGAGGCATGCGCTGCAGGGCAAGAGGCCACAGGCCTGTGGGCTCTAGTGGTGAGCTACCGGCCGCTGGCTCAGCCCTGTTTTGCTCAACAGGCATCCCACAAGAGGAAAGGTGATGATCTCAGGTGTGTGTGGCAACGGGGGCAGTGGAAGGGGTTTGAGGGTATGCACATGGCCTCAAGCCCATAGGGGAGCTGGCCTTGCTGCCTACAACCTAAAGGACAGAGGAGCCCTGGGGCAGGGTGGTGGTCCCAGTTTGAGTTCTGCCACTCAACAGGGCAAGAAGCTGCCAGGAACACTGAGAGCAGTGCTGGGGGCAACACCTGTGGCCCAGGTCAGGGACTTAGCTTGAGAAGAGCAGCCTAGCGGGGTCCTACCACAGCCTCGTATCAGGGCCCAGGGCAGAGCTGGGACCCAGGGGTGGGTGGAAACAAGGCCGGTGCATCCCAATCTTCTGGAAAACCTCCCAGACATTCTGAAAGTGAAAAGAGCTGCCTCTGGGAAGGTAGTGATCTTCCTTCCCAGGAGGTGTGTAAGCAGAAGGCTAAGGTTCCTGCTCTATCCTACCACTAAGTTATCAGGCCTTGGGCAGTCACCTCCATGCCGGGAGAGAAGCAGCCAGGCTGAGAGGTGAGGTTCAAGGCTGGGTCTTGTCCCAAGGAGAGGAGCCTTCGCCCACACTGTGTTCCCCTGTGCACCATGGTGGGCTGGCTGGGCCATCCCAGCCTCTGGCTTGGGCACAAGTCGGATCCAGGCTCTCCGGGGAGGCTGCCTGGGACGGTGCTGGCCAAGAAGTAAAGTGTGAGCCACCGGGGATGGCGTTAAGTACCTGGTTGTTGGAAGAACTGAACTGGTAAGGGTGGCTGCTTGCCAAGGAGGTGTCCCGGAACAGGCGCTACCCGCTTCACGGTGGGGCAATGCTGCCAAGGAGAGACACCCAGGGAGCCACCGGAGGGCCTGTGCTGTGCCAGCCGGGGATTAGGGGAGCTGGGAGCCCACAGACACTGCCCACCAACTGCAGACCCGGAGCGGGAATCCTGGGGTGCCCCCTCCTCCAGCCTGGGCTGACGGGAAAGCGTATCCTGGGAGGAACTGCCAGGGCTGGGTCTGTTTCCTTATCGGAAACATGGCATGGGGGCGGGGGCACTGAGGTTCCTGCCCTCTCTGGCCACAGTGTCTCCCCCTTCCATAATCGTTTGACTTTTTTTCATATTTTCCTTTGCACTTTAGGTCATTATAGCACTCGATTCCCTTCCTTGAGAGTTTGTGGTCTGGGCACGCTGTCATACCTCTGCTCAGACTGGGTCCTGTCTGGATCACCCTTTCCTCCTGTCTTCAACAGTTCTCCCTCTCCTGCACATCAGATCAGGGTCCCCCTCCAACACTGACCCTCCCCAGTCCCTGCCCACCTGTGTGTGCTTCCCATCCATGTCCCTGAGCACAGAGGGTTTGGTGGCCTGACCTTAGCAGGGAAGAAGGGTTCCCAGGGGTAGATTGGGCTCTGAGGGCCTCAACTGGGCCCAGCCTCCTGTGGGCTTAGCCACCAGCAGGTGGCTTCCTGCAGACCCTCAGAGAGGCGTGGGAGGGATGCAGGTCATTCAAGGAGTATGGCCTGGGTGGGGGACAGGCCCCGGGGGGAAGTTGTGCCACACCCATGCCTGGGCAGCCTGCCGGGGGCACAGCCCTAGACCAGGGCTAGCTGCTTCACCTCTGTGGCCCCCCCCATGCATCCTTGCCTTGGCCTTGCCCTGGAAGTTGAAGGTCAGCACGTACTCCCCAGGCCGAGTCTCGCTTTGGCGGATCACGAAGAGGCCATGGCTCCGGGGCCCGCCCGCCAGCACCAGCTGTGCTGCCTTGACCCGTGACAGCGTCCCGTGGAACCAGGGGTAGTTGGAGAGCTCTGGCTGGGGCTCGACCTCAGGATCTGGCTCTGTCCCCTCTTCCCCTGGGGGGATGACAATGCGAGGGGTGAGGGGGACAAATAAGTAAATGAGAGAAGGGAAGCAACATCTTGCTGCTTTACGTGTCAAATGCTGTTTGAATACTTCGGTAACTAGACAGGGTGCTGACCCAACCCACTAGTTAAGCATATAAGGTAAAGTGATGCACAGAGAGGGGATGGACTATCCTGGGGTCACTCTGTAAGTCAGCGACAAACTCCAGGCACCTGGTTCTAACCCTGGCTCCACCCCCTTCTGGGATCATTTTCTACTGAAACCAGGTTGGGTGGGAAGGGCCAGGTTCCCCGCTGGCCTTCAACAGCCAGAACTACTGTGGAGTCCAGTGAAGGACTTGGTTGGATGAGATGTCACAGCTTCTGAGGCTCAGCAAGGACTTTGGAGGGAGGCCAGGGGTGGCCGTGGCTGGGGATGAGGGCCCAGGAGACGACAGGGGGAGCAGCCTGCCCCCACCGCACCTGTGTTATTGCTGTCACTGCCGCTGCCGCCCGGGGATTCCAGGGTCTGTAGGAAGGTCTCTAGCGGGACGTGGATCAGGGACTCTCCCATGGCATCTCGAGCTCGGCTGTGGGGGGCTGTCACCACGGCACCCATGGCTGCTGTTGTCTCTGGGGACCGGGGCACATCTACTGTTGGGGAAGTGGCAGGTAAGAAGCACATCCCTGTATCTGTCCACCACCTGCAACCCTGTCCCCCATTGCTCTGGCCAGCTCTGCCGCCACCTACCATCTGTCAGGAGCTCACAGCTGCAGGAGGCCACGCGGCTCGCTAGACAGCCTCCCCGGGCACAGGAGAGTTCGGCGTCTTCCTCACTGTCACTGTGGAGGTGAGAAGGCACAACCACATTCTGACACGGGACTTGGACCCGGACCAGAGGCTGCTTACGGAGCCAGGTGGTGGCTGGTGGTCTCACAACCAGCATCAGCCCTATACTGCCCTCTGCTCACCTGGGGTCCTTCTGCCTCCATGCTGCTGTGGCCACCATGTTGAGTGATCGGCCACCAAGTGGGTACAATTCGCCTGGAAGCCACATGACCCCTGCCTACTAACCCCGAGGGGCTGGCCTCCTCCTGGGATCCCACAGAGACCTTCAAATGGTGGGAAGACATAGTAGGGGGCCAGGCCTGGGCAGCTCTCTTCCCTGCCTGGGGCCTTTGTCTCCCTATCTGTGACGCAAGGTATCTGGGACTCTGCCAGCTCTAAAATTCTGCAAAGTGAGGTTCACCTTCACAGGCGCCGGGGAAGGCATTTGCAGAGCAGATGGTCAGGAGGGTGGCAGAGGAGGGATTACAGCCACTTTGGGGACCCAGGCCTGGGAGGTGCTCGGGATCTTAATTGTGCTTCCTTAAATGAAGCTGTTAATTAGGAAGCAGCGGCCCCTGCCCCCAGGCTTGGCTCACCCCATTAGCCAGAAGAGCTGTTGCCAAATGCTCAGCCTGCTGGCCATCCTGTTCCTGCAACTTCTGGCCTGGGATCTCTCCTGGACCATGGTGCCGGCCTCCCTGCTGCTCCTCCTGTACACTGCTGACTGTAACTGCCCTCTGCTTATTACCAGCCATGGCTCCCATGGCCCAACCTACCAGCTTCCTGGGCTCTCATCAAAATCCCTCCTTGCCAACTACCTAGAAGGCCTTGATGTTCCCTGCAAGTCCCAGGCCCTTATACACTTCCACGCCATTTGCTAAGCTGTTCTCTCTGCCCTCCTCATCCCCTCTGCCTGGCTCAGGTCAACGCTTTATATTTAAGCCTCGGGTTAGGTGAGCACCACTACCAGCAAGCCTTCCCTGAGCCCAGCGTTGGGTTAGGGGCCTCTCCCCAAACCCCTGGACTCATCCCCATCAATGCCCATCTCTCAGTGGTCTGAGATTCCCCTGGGGTGAGGACAAGACTTGGTTCAACTTCTTTCCAGGTCCCCAGGCGCTGGCCCTGAAGAGCAGACCTTAAGAGAGCCTGCTGGGGGTGAAGTGGGGATGACCCTGGCTGGCACCAACCTGGCTTGCACTGTGATGAGAAAAGCCCATTTCTCAAGGTCAGCACCTGCCCAGCCAGTGAAGGCTGGACCAAGGGCACAGCCGGCCTGTCCACCCATCCTAGGGCCACATGGGTACTCACCCGGGGTCCACGCAGCCCTGGATGTCAGCTACCCATGAGTGCTTCTGCAGCGAGTCGATGGTCTCCAGGATGTACTCGGCCCCGTTCTCCACCTGGGGAGGAGGGTGGCAGGGTGTCCAGATCACACTTGGCCTTCCAACCTCCTCTACCCTTGGCAGGGGGGCTCTAGGCCCCAGAGCAAATGGCCAGAAGGGCTCATCCAAACCCTCTCCCACGAGGGCTTGCAGGCATGAGCAAAGGGAAGACAGGTGGGTCATGATTAGGCACCACTACAAACTCAGGCTAGGGTCCCAGGGGCACAGCCTGCAGCTTAGCTAGCATCCTCAGCAGCCCCTCCCTCCTGAACCCCTTCCCCAGGGGTGATGTCCAGCTCACTAACCTCCGGTCCTCAGGCCCTGGAGACCACCTTTAACCCCTCTCTGAATGGATGGGGAAACGGAGGCCCAGGGTGGGGCCCTTTGCCTCAGGGCTCCCAAGCATGATGCACAGCTCAGTGGCCACCCAGCAGGTGAGTGCCAGGTGGCCAGGGGCTGTGTCCTCAGCCCCCAGCCTGGGCTGATTCAGGGTATGGGCCTGGCAAATGTTTGCTAAATGAATAAGTGAGCTCGTGACTAAACAAATAGGATAAAAACAAAAACCCAGCTGAGAGCCTGGAAAAGAGAGTGGGGGCCTCACACAGCTTCGAGTGGCAGAACCAGGCCTCCCTGGGGACTGTGCCTCACAAACACTCTGATCCTTTGAGGGACCACAGCCCTAGCAGCCTAGAGCCCTGTCCTCAGTAAGCCTAGCAGGCCACCCCAGTGACGTGGGGCCTGGGAAAAGGATGGGCTGCCCCCAGACCCACCAGGGTGCCTCCCTGCCCACCCTCGGTGCCTTTGTGCCCTCTGTGGGACTGGGCCAGTTCCCACACTCCAGTGCCCTATGATGACGGGAACATTTGCATAACTGCTGCAGGCTGGCCACCAGTGGGATGGGCGTGTGCTGGCTCCAGAAGGGGAGCAGGGGAAATGAAACTCTGATGAGCTTCACCCAGGCCCAGGAGGAAGGAACAAGGGGTCCAGATGTTGGGCAACTGCCGGGGCACGTGGGTCTGGAGCCCAGCCCTGGATTCAAGTCCTAGCTGCATGCTAGACATCTGTCTAGGGGCCTGGGACTCCCCCTTCCCTGTCAGGGCACCCTCCCCCTGGCCTGCTCCTGGCCAGGCTCTGGGGCCTGACATTAGCCCCTTTACCCTCACTCCCCCTGTGGTGACCTCAAGTTGTACCACCTACGAGGGAGGTGGACTGGTGCAGCCATAGGCTCTTCAGGGCTGGGTGGGGCCTCACCTTGAGCACGAATGTGTTGTCCTTCTCTGGCATCTCCAGGGGCATGGTGGTGCGGACCTCGATGATGGCCGAGAGGGGGATGCTGACCTTGGGTCTGGAGGCCTGGAAGGCCAAAGGAAGGACAGTGAGACAGTGGCCCCATGGACCCGTGACACCCCTCTGGATCCCCTTCCCACTTCCAGGGATCGGAGCGGCCCTCAGCTTAGACTGCTGTGGCCGCCCTGGCAGAGAGCTGTTCAAATCCCATTTCACAGACTGAAGTTGATGGAGGAGTTCCTGGAAAACAGAGGGACCTCCTCCTACAGTCACACAGCAAGTCAGGGACAGAACTGGGATTGACATGAGTCTCCTTCCAAGGCCCCGAGGGGTGACACCCCCTCGCCCCCCAGCTGCCCAGTACACCCACCAGATCTGTGGTTTTCACACTTTTGACCTTGACACATAGTAAGAAATATATTTGACATCGTGGCCCAGGACACACATGTACAGGTAAAAATATCTCTGAAACAAATGTTACACCAGACAATATTTACCCTTCCTGTGTGTGACGGAGTGTGATATTTTCTGTTCTATTCTAGTTCATTAAAAAAAATTCTGGTCTCCTACTTCAGACTAGACTTTTCAGAGCAGGGCTCTGAACCCGACTCAGAACAGGGCTTGCTGTTTCCAGGTGTGGGTAAAAGGGACAAGGACAAGGCTGTGGGGTTTCGCCACGGTGAGCTGGCAGGGCTCCCTGGGACAGCCACTCTGTGCCTGGCCCTACTTGTTCTGCCCCCCAGCTCCTGGCCATGGCCCTGAGGCCCCTGGGGCTAGCCTGAGACTGGGATTCCTGGCAGGGCTTGGGCTCTGGGACAGGGACTTTCTTAGGAGGAAAGGGAAATGGCCACATATTTGGTGGGCAGGCGGAAGGGAATTCCTGGCAGCACTGGCCACTGGCCAGTGGGTGCAGGGCTGAGCTCGGAGCAGTGACTGAGGGGTCTGACTGACCCCTTGTGAGGCCACCAGCCAGGGAGCTTGGGGGCAGGGCAGACAGGTCTGTAGGGAAGGCCTGCACTGGGGGTGCTGGGGCTCCTCAGCCTGGTATCTGAGGCCCCTCTGTCCTGGTCCAGCTGCCTCTCTCCTGCTCTGGCCACAAGTCACTGACTGTACCCTCTTCCCTGAGGGGTCAGCCGATTTCACAACTCTAGGCTTTGCTCACTCAGCTTGTGTCTCCAGAGGTGCCTGTCCCGGGCCCCTTCCACCTGGAGAGCACTTAGGCAGCCCAAGCTTCACCTGCTTGGGGCCCTAGAACACCCAGCGCTCACCCCATTAACTGGTTATGCAAATACTGTTTTCCTGGTGGCTCCTCCAAAGGCAGGGGCCAGCCTCATCACTCCTTGGGTCCCCAGGGTTGGCATGGCATAGGGATACGAGGGGAGCTGGGGTTCAGAGACTCTTCCTGCAGAGGTGAGGGGGCAGGGAGCCAGAGACCTGATTCATGGCTGCGACATCAAGGATTGCGTGACAAGGAAGTCTAAGGATCCGGAAAATGGCCCCTTAGCCAGCAGATCCCAAGCTCCTGACTGCTCCAAAGGTGCAGCTGGACCTCCCAGGGTGAGAGGAGCTCTGGACTGTGGGTGGGTGACAGACAGCAGGGGATACCAGCAAGGCTGCCCTGTGGGGCTCACTCACCCGGGAAGCCCATCTTCCAGGACCGGATACATTTGGGAAACACAATCGCAGCTCTTACCATGGCATGATCCACCCTCCCACTGGGATCACTCCCGAACACCCCAAAATACCCCCAGTTTGCATGACAAAAAGGAGAAGGGCCCAGTGACCCCTCAAGAACCCTGCCCTCTGCCAGTGGTGACGGTGACAGGCTCTGTAGGGAGGAAGGGAGAGGGCGCCAGCTGCTGCATCCCCTCCCCCTCGGGCAGCAGAGCGGCTATTTACAGACAGGCAGCTGTGACTGCCACTCAGGCTGAGGCAGTGAAGCTCTGGGCCTCTGCCCTTCGGGTGACCCCAAGCAAGCCCCACCCCTTGCTGGGCCTTGGTCTCCCTGCTGACAAGGAGTGGAGTTGGGCTTGGTGGTCTAGGATTTCTCTCAGGGACCTAAACGGGGGGCCTGGGCAGCCAAAAAGCCCTTGGGAAGTCTAGGGGTCCAGGGACTTGGGGAGAAAGCTCTTCAGAGAGTGAGTGTGTTCCTGGGAAGTCACCTCTCCAGGGCCCAGGTGGCGCATGGGCACCCCACCTTGGGGAGCCCACCCTCCTGTACCTGCAGACAAGGAGGCAGGGAGGGGCACCCAGAGTCACCCACAGACTGAGAGATGGAGAGCGAGCCAAGGGCTTAGGGTGACTAAGAGGGCACATGGGGACAGATTGGGCCCTGAAGAGGGCAGGTGCCTGGGTGGTGCCCGGGGGTGCTGCCGTGGCTGCGCCAGCACAACCTCCCACCTGCCTGAACCTCCCAGTGTGCAAGGAGCCCCCACCTCAATGCTCCTTCCATTGGCAGGACCCCAGGCTGGTGGGTATAATTAGCCCAGCTCTGCCACCCATTGGCTGTGCGACTTTGGATAGGCCATATCCCCCGTTTGTACTCTGTGACCTGGGTGGGGACCACGTGCTCACCTTGCCAGGGTAGCAGGAGGGAAAGGGCTGGATACTAGGTGGGCTCTCAGAAAGCGGGCACTATTGCTAAGTCATTCCCACCTTCCAAACAAGGCAGGTGTGCCAACCTGGACAGACCCTTGAGGGCTGCCCTCAAGAGGGGGAGGGGCTGGTACAGCCAGGTGAGCAACGACACTGGTGACAGCCAGAAAGAAGCTGACCTTTCCCCTGGCTAGAAGAGGGTGTCCCATGTAGGGGGCTGGGCTGAGCCTGACAGCTGAGCCAGGGATGTGCAGATCCCCTCTGAGTCAGACATGGACCCCCCAAGGAGTCCTCTCTGGGTGTGCCGACCGTCATTCCCTGCCCTCGTGCCTGCAGGCCTCAGCTCTGGGAGGTGCCAGCTGGCCCGGGCCGCAGGTGAGGAGCAAAGGAGGGCAGGCGGCCCGGCTTTTCAACACCACTGCCAACAGTGCCCCAGAACCCCTCCATGTAGTCAGAGGGCATTTCTTCCACTCACAGAGGAAGAAACGGGCTTGGAGGGGTGACTTGTCCAAGAGGCAGCACTGGGCCCACGTCCCAGGCTCCTGCACCAAATACTGCATCTTGTCAACCAGACCAGGCCATGGGGTCCCCTCGAGCTAGTCCCTAGTGCCTTCAGCTGCTGCTCACGCGCCTCCTTAGTCCCCCTAGGGGTGGGGTACTCACCTTGGGTGGCACGAAGAACTCCAGGCGGAAGCGCTCCCCGGCGACGGCCCTACGCAGGAGCAGGCGGCACTTCTGCCACTGGGCGGCGCCCCCCGGGCCCGCGGCTGCGTCGTCGGCCACCATGAAGCGCAGCGCGCCCTCGCGCTGGATGTCCACGAGCTCCACCTTGGCCGCCAGCGTCCGCGATAGCCGCAAGCGCCGCGTCCACTTGTCACGCGGCTCGGCTGGGGGCTCGGCGGCCCGCGGGGCAGCGCCAGCATCCGGCTCGGGCGAGGCGCGCCGGTGCCACATGTCGCGCACGCCGTCCACCACGCACAGGCTCATGTTGCGCAGAGAGAAGCCCTTGCGGACGCGGGCCTTGGTCGCTGCGTGCGTCGACACGTCCTCTGAGCTCCGCGAGTGGCCGTAGGCCGCCGCCTTGAGGGCCGGGGTCTCCGCCGGCTCAGGCTCCATGGCGTCGGCGCGCCCGGCCACCAGCACGCGGCGCACCTCCTCGCCGAACACGTCCAGGAAGTTGGCGGCGAAGTGGCGGGAGAAGGAGGCCCCGGCGTCGGGCGTGTCGTAGGCCGGGTTGTCCCGCAGGAAGCGACAGAACTTGTGCGCGAAGTCCACGGCGGCCGCCTGCGCGTGCAGCTCGCAGAACTGCCGCCAGTCCGGGACCGGCACCGGGACCGGGGCAGCTGCGGCGGGGCCGGGGGCGGCACCATTCATGGCTCCCGTCCCATCGCAGCCACCCGCGGCTGCGGGCGAGAAAAGCGCGCAGTGACTTTCGGGTCTCTGACCAGCGAGCCCACCTGTCCTCTCCCTCCGGCTCTCCCGCTCCCAAGGACGCCCCGGGGCTGTGTGCGCGCATGTGTTGAGGGCTACGGCACGCAGCCTCCAAGCCACGTGGATACGTGAAGAGACAAGATACACCTGGGGAGGCCGGAGGTGGTGTCTGCAGGAGCGGAGTCCCTCACTCACTCGCTCCCCCTACAGCAGTCTCAGGGAACTTCAGGGTCATTTCTGGGGCTGGCAGAGGAGCCTGGGACAACAGATGCCTTCAAGTCGGGTGCCCATGGGCCTCCAGTGAACTCACTTCCCTCAATAACCTCTTCTGGGAGTCCCCGGAGCTGGGTGGGCAGGAAGAAGTCATATGCAGTCCTGTTGGCTCTACCTTTGCAATATGCCAAGAGCCCAACTCCTCCCCCTCCTTCCCCACCCACCCCATAATCCCTTCTCTTGCCTCCAGTACTTCACCTACTTCTTCACTGGTTCCCCGGATCCTGACATCATCCCCCTAAAGTCTGTTCTCCACCCAGGAGCCCAGTTATTATTTCTAAAACACAAGACAGATCAGGTCCCTCCTCTGCTCAAAATCCTGCAATGGCTCCCATTATGCTCAGAGTAAAAGCCAAAGCCCACCCATGGCCCCCAAGGCCTGACATAATCTGCCTCCATTTACCTCTCTGGGTGAATCTCCTGCCACTCTCCCCTAGCTGCACTGCCTCGTTGCCATTCCAGGCACATGCCAGCCACATTCCCACCTCAGGGCCTTTGTATGTGCCTTGAACGTTCTTTCTCCCATGCTTTCTCCCCTCTTTTGGGTTTGTGTTCAAGTGTCTTGTCTGCTAGCCTTCCCTGACCACTCTTTTGAGAACAGTAGATGCCCCAGCACCCTCTGGCAGTCTCCGTGCCCTCTGCCTGCTTGTTTTCTCCATTGTGCTTATTGCCATCTGACATACCGTATATTTATTAATAGTTTTGCTTCGTTGTGTGTCCTCCTCTGCCCCCACCTTCCCCTGAGAATGCCACTTTCACAAGGCAAAGATTTTGACAGTCCTAAAAATGGCTGTGTCCCCAGTGCTGGGCATATGGCAGGCACTCAGGAAACACTGACTGAATGAATGAACAAGTGAATGTGTTCAGCACACCAGGCATGTCACAGCTGTCACCGCCTAAGCCCCCACACCAGGCCTGAGGACACTCAGCTTGTTAGTTACAGGACAGGTCCAGGATTCTTACCCAGTTCTGCATCACTGTGGGACTCAGGGGTCATCTCCCAGTGTGGATCAAATACAGTAGTGCCCCCTTATCCAAGGGGTATACCTGAAACTGTAGACAGTGTGGAACTCTATATACACTAGAATTTGGGTTTTTTTTTTTTTTTGACACAGGGTCTCGCTGTGCTGCCCAGGCTGCAGTGCAGGCACAATCATGGCTCACTGCAGCCTTGAACTCCTGGGTTCAAGCGGTCCTGCTTCAGCCTCCCTAGTAGCTAGGACTATAAGCATGTGACACCACGCCGGCTAATTTCTTTGTTTTGCTTTTTGTTGTAGAAACTGCACCTTGTTATGTTGCTCAGGCTGGTCTTGAACTCCTGGCCTCAATCGATCCTCCCGCCTTGCCCTCTGAAAGTGCTAGGATTACAGGCACAACACGAGCCACCACGCCCGTCCCACTATGAATTTTTGATCTAATAACTGAGACAGCTCCTAAGTGACTAATGGGCAGGTGGCACATACAGCGTGGATATGCTGGACAAAGGGATGATTCATGTCCCAGGCACGAAGGAGTGGGATGGTGCAAGATTTCATCTCGCTACTCAGAACGGTGTGCAATTTAAAACTTATAAATGTTTACTTCTGGAATTTTCTATTTAATATTTTGGGACCTCGGTTTTCCACAGGTAACTGAAACCTCAGAAAACAAAGCCGCGGATAAGGGGGGATTACTGTATGGCCAGTTTTTTTGCCTTTTGTTTTTTCTTTAAAGACCTGGTGTCTACAAGTGTGACCAATTTTTTGTGCTGGCTTTGTTTGAAGGCCCTGCCACCTCAAGACTTCTTATTTCTTTCCACCACAGTGGCCCACATGCTTCTACTCATATTCTTGAGTTCTGGAATCCTGTTCCCTCCAGAGTTCCTGTCCAAATCTGATCTTGAAGAGGCCCCGATCCAGGAACCCCAGCTGTCTACTCGCCCCAGCTTCCTCCTCCTTGTTCCAGGCCTTGCTGTCCTTCACCACTCTGAAACGCTAAACTATGGGGTGTGGGTCCAGTCAATTGCTTGGGAGTCTTGCCTACTTGTTCCCCAACGTGGACGTCACCCCTGGAGGTGCAGGCCCAGCCCACAATGCACATCCACCCCTCCGTCCAGGCCAGAGTGAACATTACCAACGGCAAATAACTGGGGTGATGTGGCCCTGCCCTGGGGAGCCCCTGTCTAAGGGGGCCAGCCTAGTGTTAGGGAGAAGGACCGCCTTTTCGAGGAACTGAGATGGAGGGTCATGCCCTCACCTGCCCTCCCAGGATCCCCAGTTCCCGGCATGCCCCTCCCTTGCAGCTGCCGGAAGCACCATCTCGTCTCTCCTCTGGGATGGAAACCCTGTAATTAAATGCCAGGTAAAAATAGCTGCCCTACTTCTATGAGATCATTTTCAGGGCCTCCAGGCCATAGGGCACTGTGGGAATTCCCTCCCTCCTTGGGGCAGCCTTGGCCATCGACCTGTAGTCAATAACCACAGGACAGCCCCAGGGAGGAAGCAGGGCCTCCTGACAGAGCTGCTTAGCACCTGGACAGGTTTCCAAACTAGTCATCTTCTGGGAGCCTCCTGCCTCGGTACTGGGGGGAGGTGAGCAGGGAGTTAGGAAGGTTTCCTTCAAGAGAGGGGGCCTGCATTGGGCTTCAAGGGTGAGGAGGGCACTGCAAGCATTTTGAGCAACGACTTAGAGGCAGGACTTATCAGGACACTGGGAGCCGGGTGGTGGTGGTGTTCAGAGCCCATAATGGTTGGGGTAGAGCGGGGGCTGAGGCACCCATGAGCTTTGCTCATGTCTGGTCTTTTTCCTACTCTGCTCTTCCTTTTTCACCTGGCTAACTCCTAGTCACCCTTCAATAACTAATCCAGAAGCCATCTTCTCCAGGAAGCCTCGCCTGACACTACCACCCCTGTCTCCCCTACCCAGGCTGGCACAAGTGTCTCCTCTGAGCTCCCACAGGGGAGTGTCTCCTCTGACTCCCCTCCAGTATGTCTCTCTAGACGGTGCCAGCTGTAGGGTGCTCCAAGTATCTGTTTCCACGTCTCTCTCCCCATCTGGCATAGGCAGTCCTCAGGGACTGCAGGTAGGCCTGAGTCATATCCCAGGCTCCTCGTACTTGCTCCTTCCCCTGAGGATAGAGACAGGAACGCACCTGCCACCACCACCACGGCCTCCAGGGATGGTCGTGAGCCCAGGCTGAGGCCTTGGTTTGACCCTTGGGGGTGGCATTTCCTGGGGTGGGGGAGGGGTGGGGCTGCAGCTGAGCCCAGGAAGCCCTGTTCCTGTGTGCCAAGCCTGTCCATTCACTCAGCAGTGCTCCCCAGGGCTACCTCTTTCCTGTACCACTGGGACCACCGGGGGATGGGGGAGGGCTGAGCAGGTGACATGGTAGCCTGGGAAGGCTAGATGTGCCTATGTGAGATAATTATGCCCTGTGTGGGGCAGGCAGGAAGTCAGCCCCAGTGCAGGGTTCTCAGGCATCAATCTCTGTCTCTCCCAGCTCTTCCCACCAGCTGGCAAAACCCTTGGCAGGGAGAAGGCACAGAGTTGGGGGACAAGGCCCTAAGGAAGGCTTGTGGGGTGGGTTCTAACTAGCCCTCGCTAGAGGTTGGGGTGGAACTCAGAGAGGAATCTGCCAAGGGTATGGGAGATGTGGCCACGTGCTAGGCAGGGACTAGCCTGGGAGGCACTAGGAGGTTGGGCTGCCCTGCCCTGCCCTGCAGGCTGGCTTGGAGCCTATGGGCCATGTTTGGCACAGCAGCCCTATGTCACCTGGGACCCGTCAGGGCTACACAGAAGCAGCAGGGATTGACTAGCCAGAGGTCAAAGTCACCAAGCAGCAGGGCCAGGAGGGAGCCCCCCACCTCGTTACAGACAGGGAGAGGAAGCCCAGACATGGCTCTCTGCAGAGGGGAGGCTGCAAGCCACAAGGAAGAGAGCCTGGCCATGGGAGGGGCAGGGATGTGCCATCTCCAACTGCCCTTGGGCGAGAACTGGGGAGGAGACCAGGTACAGGGACCTCAGCTGCCTTGGGCTCAAGGCTTGACCCCACTGCTCCCTGAATGAGTGACGTTGACCACACCCCTAGCCTCTGAGCCTCACTTCCCTCACTTAAATTGAAGGGAGAGGCCGCCCCTCCCTGGAAGGATGGCACAGGAAGTGGTCCTTGCAATGCTGTAATCCATGTGCAGTCATGGGCAGGGCCAGGGCTTCCCTAACCTCTGGGTGGGGCCAGGAGGGGTTTCCAGCTCTCTCTAGGGACCAGACAGTGTGACATTCAATCAATCAGACAGAGCCCTCTGTCACTGTGCAAGTGACCTCAGATCCAGATGCAGGAAAAGCAGGGCCTGAGGGGGAGGGGAACCCAGAGGCCTAAAGCTGGGTGGCCCATGTCGCCCCTCTCCACACTGCCCAGGCTGCTCTGGGCTCTCCTCCTTCCTTGGGAGTTCACACATCCCAACCTCCCCGGACCACTCTTCTGCCTGCACTACCTTACTCCGTTCTCCTAGGCCTTTATACTGTGTAAAACTCTCTCTTCTTCCAGGAAGGCTTCCCTTGCTCTGCTCCCCTGCTTCCTGAGCTCCCACTGTCTCTGCACTCCCTGACTCCTTTGTTTCTGTGGTCAGGGTCCCATTTCTGTCCTTATGGTCCCAGGGTGCCAGAAAAGACCAGCTGACTCAGTGTGGGGCAGTGCTGGACTGGGCACTGGGAGATCTACCTTGGCCCCTGTGTTTCCTGGGACCTCAGCTTCCCCATCAAGGAAAGGGGGTGCTGGAGCAGTGGCCCCCTATTCTGATGTAGTAGTGATGGCCCTTGGACACTGAAGACTGGGACTCTGCTGTTACCTCACAGGGACCAGGGCCAGGAAAGGGGTTGCCTCACACCTTCCCAGGCTTCTCTTGAGGACTGGGGTTGGAGACAAATGGAGCTCAGCTGGGTCCCCTATGCTGCTGGCCCCCGATGGGGCACTGGGCCGGCAGACCACCCTCCCCCAATTCATCAGCCCATGGTTTTTCTAGGCTCAGCTGGGGTCTGGCTTCTCCTGAAAAATGTTTTTTGTTCCCATCTCTGATGGGATGGGGCTTGGGAGGGTCAGTGCAGGGGATGGAGTGCAGGTCAGTGCAAGCCTAGTCGAATCCCTGCTCATTGCCTTTCCAAGCCATGGCCTCTCCTTACCCGATGACCAGGAACTCAGGCGGGAGACCCCCCCCCCGCCCCCAACCTGGCTAGACGCTGTCCAGCCGATGCAGGCTTGGCAGGGGGAGGGGGCAGCCGGCTTTCCGGTGGTAAAAATAGCGCTGACAATTGGAGATGGCAAAAAAAGGGCCGGTCTCCAGCCCCCGCCCGCAAGCAGTTCCGGACCCCACGGCCAGGTCATTCCTTAAAATATTGATGAGTTCGTCTCGCCGCCCCCGGCTAATGGGCCGACGACTAATCGATGTGCCTCGCGCCGACAGCGACCCTGGGGGCGGAGCGAGGCCCAAGCCCCTCCCACATCCAGCCCGGCACCCCCTGCACCCTTCTCACCACAGGAGGCTGCGGAGCCCCCAGGAGAGGAAGGACCATCTGCGGTCCTGCAGCGAAGACTAGGGACCCAGTACCCTGAAAGGCTGCCCGGGCAGGGCGC
This sequence comes from Lepilemur ruficaudatus, assembly GCA_963574885.1. Taxonomy (NCBI): domain Eukaryota; kingdom Metazoa; phylum Chordata; class Mammalia; order Primates; family Lepilemuridae; genus Lepilemur; species Lepilemur ruficaudatus. Next base: position 81,552 of record CAUYRT010054451.1, on the reverse strand, counting down.
AGGGAGCATTCCCCACGTCACGATGCCCCCATCCTCCTGCGCCCTCCCTCAGTGCCGTCCTCAGAGCAGCACCCAGACAGCCAAGTGTGCGCAGGAGCGATAATCAGAACTAAGGGTCCTTTGGTCTGGGCTGGGGTGACCAGCGTGGCCCACCGCCAATGAACCATTCACAATGGGGAAACTGAGGCTTTCTCGTGTTGGGGCGCCAGAACACAAGAAGCGGAGATAAGGCCTCACTCTGCTTTCCTCCACCCTCTGCGAAGCTGGCCCAACCATGCCTGCTGTTGTCCTCTACCCTCCTGGCTCCTCAGGACCCTGGGAGCACTCGCCTGGCCTGGCCCACCAGCCTCACGCTTTACAACGAAGGCTCCTTCCATCCCGCTGTCCCTCCAGCTCCCCCCTGGCCTCTGTGCGGCAGTCTTTTCCACCCCTCCCCATGCAGGACAAAGACAACCGTTGGACAGGCTGTCCCTCCAGCCTGGAGTGACTTCCATCCACTGACGGGGTACAAGTCTTCCTCTCTCCTGAGGATGAGGGGACAGAACACACAGGGCACATTCTGTTTCACTGCTGGGTATGTGGGCGTTGTTCTCAGGTCTGCCCTTCTCCTCACTTCCCTGGAGACCAAGTTCCCACAAGGCAGGCTCTGAACCAGGGCCTCCAGCCAGATGCAAGGATGTGGCTGGAATTTCCCAGCCCTTCCCACCCAGAATATCTGTGCTCACCCCACGACCCTGGCAGAAGGCAGAAGTGGGCATGATTTCTGGTCTTAACACCCTTGCATCTACTGGGACTTTGCTGCAGAGTGGCAGTGGGGGAACTCCGACCAGAGACAGGTATGGATTAAGAGCCTTTGGGACCTATGCCCCTGTATGGGTAGGTGGGACACTCAGTTGTCCTGGCTTTTCTCAGCATCAGTTTCTATGGCTGTTCTTCCATACAGGACACCCTTGTGCCTCTCACGTAACCCTCAGCCTTTGCCACCGTAGAAGGGTGGGAGCACTTCTGCTGAGCCCCTAGCTTTTGCTGACACCCCAACCTTGACAAGCCCTGCTGGCTCTGGGGCCTGCGGACCTTCAGTCCCAGCCCCCCACCCCCAGCTGCATCTGACAGTTGCTCCCCATCACAGGGGACCCCACTGCCTCGGCATCTCCCTACATCCACATTGGGTCATTTGACACGATGGGACAGTGGAGTGGTTAAAAGCCTGAGATCTGGAGCCAGACTGTCTGGGTTTGAATCCCGGCTCTCTTGCTTTCTAGCTGTGTGACGTCTTGGCCTCCTGGAGCCTCAGTTTCCCTATCTGGTAAGAGCAGAATCAACCTCACAGGGATGTCATGGAGACTAAATAAGTACGAGACTAAATGAGTGCTGAAAAATTAAAGCTCCTCTGCTGCTACTTCCTAAGTATCTTGCGTGCATTCCCTCTTTGACTGCTCTGGGCAGATGGCTGCCAAACTCCCTCCCCCACCAACATACAAACCCAGGCTCCACAGTGTGGCCAAGGTCAGCTTTCTGAAACCCACATCTAATTGGGCCATGCCCCTGTTTAAAACTCTTCTCCCCTCATATCTTTCCATTAAGGAAGAGAGGATTCTCTGCCGTACAGATGAAGAAATGGGGTTCTGGCAAGGGAGGTGACTAGCCCTTCATCTGCTGGATTTGCACTGTCTCCCACACTGCGTCAGGCCCCTTGCAGGTGGGTCCAGGGCCTCAGAACCTGGACCCACCTGCAGGCATGTTCCAGATCTGTCCCTTTCTGAAGCATACGCCACTCCCAGCAGGGACCTGTTCTTGGGGAGCTTCCCCTCCAAGGGCACAGTGGGGGGACCCAGTCCCTGCTTCAGGAAGGGAGATGCCACACTTAGAGAAGGGGCACTCTGAGGGGCTTGGGGGCAGGGGAACCCACAGCTGGGCCCTGCAGGAAGTAGGGGTCAGATGAGCAGAGAGTGGGGATCAGGGCAATGAGCTAAGCCAGGGCCTGGGGGCTCAGGGGGTAGGTCGATCCTCCTTCAGGAGCAGCCAGTGCTGGACAGTTCCTGGATGGGCTCTGTAGGTGGAGAGCAGGCTGGGCTGGCTCCAGCTGCAGTGGTTCTGCTTTCTCCCCCTACACCCTGCCCTCCTGGGGTTGCAGAATAGAGGGACCCCCCCCACCAGCCTTGGCCTGAGCCTCTCTGCCTCTTCTATCCCAATGTCATGGACCTCACCTGGGCCCTGGCCCAGCCCCCCAAAACTGCAGGATGTGCCCCCCTCGATCCCTACTAATCTGCCTTCCAGCTTCTTCATGACACACATACCAGTGACTCTTAACTGAGACCTCCGGTGGCTCCCCTTAGCTCTGAGCATCCCAGAACTCCGGGGACTCAGGTACACAAGGGTCCCTGGGCCTTTCTTTGAGCTCCTCAACTCCCAGTCTGGCTGATCTCTAGGTACCTCACTTACCACATCCAAGTTTTAATACATCCTCTTCCTCCAATCCCTGCTTGTCCTCTGCTTGGAGTCCCAGCACCCAGCCCGGCATTGCCCCACCTATTGCCACTCCTCTGCCCCAATAGCTGGCAGGCCCCTCCTTTATCCTGCCCCCACCTCCACCCTTCCCCCCTGCCCCTCCACTACACTACATGGCTGTGGCCTGTCTCCTCCACCGGACTGTGAGCCCCTGGCTGGCTATTCTACCTACCCTGTCCTCAGAGGGTATGAAGTGTCTGGAGAATGGAGCACAAACTCTGCTTCACCCAGAGGAACCAAAAGATGCTGTGCTCCCACATAGCGATGCCCGGCCTGCTCTGCCCAAACAGTGTGGGCTGTGGCCTCAGGTTGAAGAGTCACACCTGCTATCCCCTGAGACACCACAAAAACAGACCCACCCAGGTGAGCGAGGAAGAGAAACCACCCCAGGCCCCTCTGGCCCCACAAGGACAGTATGAATCAACAGGCTGCAAGACTGGACCATAACTCCATGGGGACAGCAGCCAGGAGGCCGGAGGCACCTAACCCCCTAATTCCCTACAACCCAGGCTGGGCAGACAGTGCAAGGAGTAAGACCCAGGCTCTTGCCAGAGAGAAGTAGTTTGCAGCCCTGGCTCGTTGGCTGAGGGACACTGGGCAGTCATTTCACATCCCTAAATTTGTTTCCTCCTCTATAAAATGGGGATAACAATAGTACCAAACCCACAGGGTTGTTGTGAAGATCACATGGCAAATGACACTGATGCCCTTAGCCTGGCATGAGTCACGTTGAAACTGAATGCTCGCCCCTGGGAGGCCTAGGCTCCACCTGGGTCGGGGTCCCACTTTTTCCAACACTCTGAAGGGAAGCCCACCCCAGGGTGTGTGTTCAGTTTTCCCTAGGAGACCCACGCTATGTAGGGAGGAGGAGTTTAGAAACTTAGGTTTTTCACAACAAGGATAAGAATTAAAGCATCTGCATTAACCCTCCATTACCTAGAAGCTTTCAACTAAGCAGCATCAGAAGCTCTTGCCACGTGCATTCACACCCTACAGGAGGTGAGGGTGTTCCTGGACATTGGTGGGATGGAATTCTAGGGAGAAGAGTAGAAGGAAGCAGCTGGTGGGAAATTCTGCCTCCAAGACCCCCAGAAATGTCCTGATTCAAGGCAGTCTAAAAGTATTGCCACAGCGGCTGCAAGACCTCTCCCAAAGTTCCTGGAGCTGAAAAGTTCTAGGTCACTCCCCAAATCAGTGGCTTCCTGCATGAAGCAGGGAGGCAGGAGGGAAGAGATTTGTTTAAGGTGGGGCAGAATAGGGGGGCTTCATTCAGACCAAGAGACAGCCAAAGTCTCTTGGAGAAACCACGCCCCTCCCAGAGGAGTTCACTTACTCCCTGCTCTGGGACCTGTGTTGGAGGTTGGCAACTCTTGCCAGTCCCCCAGCTAGGAGGCAGGCAGCACCAGCCCTACTTTACAGGGTAGATAATGTCTCAAAGAGCATTGGTAGGGGTCAACCCAGGTCTGACAGCCGACCCTGAGGCTCTCCACCGATTCCATGTGAACGTAGATTAGGGTTTATTCATGTTCACAGTCTCGCCTGAGGCTGCTGGTTGTGTCTTGCTTGGCTCCTGAGAGCCCCAGACACTGCAGACTTCTCTTCCTCAAGGCCCCACTTCGGGGACGTGGGGGCCCGATGGGTCCCCTGACTCTGCCTGGTTTCAGCCCGCTGGGTGCAGTTCCGGCCTCGCTAGGTTCATCAATGCCCACAGGTTCATCAATGGCCGAGGCCGAAGGGCCTGAATGGAGGGCAGGAACCCGCCTCTTCTTAAAGGCGCCGGCCTCTCGGGCACCCTCGGTGATCCTGCCCACTATCGGGGGCTGCAGGGGAGCTCCCCGGGTGGCCGGGTCGAGAAAGGGGGCCTGGGCCAAACAGAGGGCGTGCCAGCCCAGGGACTGTGGCCCGAATGGGGTCCTTTCCGACCCGCCCTCCGCGGTGGCCCTCACTCTCATTGTAGGTTGACCGCCCCCAGCCTAGGGAGGAGACCTGGGCGACCCCTCCCCAAGCCAGAGACCCCTTCTCCAGGGAGCCCGTGGCGCTCGTCCCACCGCCCGGCCAGTGCCGTAGGAGGGGGCGGGGGTGCAGCTGCTACGGAGGCAGCTCGGCCACTCCAGCCACTCCCGCCCCTCCAGGGATGGGGGTCGGGGAGCTGATCCCAGCCGGGGGCGCATCCCCTCTCTCGCTCGCCCTCCTCCCTCCCACCCGCGCACACAAAGACGACACGCGCGGACCGGGGCGCGTGCGGCCGCTCTCCCCGGGGCAGCGGTGCGCGCACACACGCATGTCCTCAGGGACTGACGGGGTCCGGCGTGAGGACCAGGGGACAGGGAACTGAGGACAAGCAGGCCATACCTACAGGCGCGCAGCTGAGGCCGCGCGGGCCGGGGCGCCGGCGGAGCGCTGCCCGGACCGCGGCCGGGTTCCCGGGGCCCGGTGGCTCATGGCCCGCGGCGGGCTGAGCTCCCTCCAGGCGGGAGCCGGCGGCAGCGGCGGCAGCTCCCTCCCGCGTCCACAACCTCCAAGGCTCGTGCGCTCCTGGCGGTCCTGGCGCGGCCCCTGCGCGGCTCTCCCACTGCCGAGCCCCGCGCGTTCCGAGCCCAGCCCGGCAAGGCGCGCGCCCCACCCGCTCCTCCTACCGTCCCCCGTCCCCGCCGCGCGCGCCTCCGGCCCCGCCCCCGTCGCGAGCCCCGCCCCCGTCCGCCTCGAGCCGCGCCGGCCCCGCCCCCGCCCCCGCCGCGCCCCCGGCTCCGCGGAGCCCGAGCGGCGCCCGAGGCCGAAGCTCGCCTTCTCCCGGCGACTGCCGGGCGGAGACTGGTCGGCCCTGGGGCTCAGAGGGGTTACGAAGGGGCCCGGAGCCGCTCATCTGGAGCGGGGGTCCGCATGTGGCGGAGCCAGCCCCAGGCCAGGCGCTGGAATCCCTCAGGCACGGAGGCGACCCCCGGAGCCCGGGGTAGTGGCCACGGGGGCGTGGCGGGTGGGGCAGGGTGGATGTCCTGCGTGGTGGGGTTTACAGTGACTGGCACTCTGCGGGGGTCATCGCCAAACCGTCCACCGCGGGACAATGAGAGCCTCGAGGAGGCTTAGATCTCGCAACAGGGGAAGTCAGCCGTCTGGTTCTCATAAATCCCGAGGACAAGCACCACGCCTCCTCCCTCCAGCCCTCCCCGTTGCGGGAAATCGCCAGGGACCACTGGGCAGGGCAGACCTCATGAGCACGGCGCACCCACCACCCAACTTTCACAGTGTTGGGGATACTGATGCCACCCGGAGAGATGTCAGAGGTCATAGTGGGGTGGGGTGAAGGGGGACCACAGCCCTTGCTTCCTCACCCCTGCTTGGATCCCGAACCAGGCCTAAGTTAGGGCAGAGATGAGTCGGGCTAAGAAAACCAAGTCCTGCTGGGCTCTGCAGGCACTTGTGGTCTGACCCCTGGTGCTGGGTTGGGGGCGGGGTTCCAGGAGGCTTCCCAAAAGAGGAGCAGGGGCTCTGGCATGCCTGGAATGGGTCCGAGAGGGGGAAGGGAGGGCATCAGTGTGAACAGAGGTGTGGAAGGGGCCACTTAGGGAAAGACCTATTTCTTGCTCCTGGGGAGAGCTGGGGAAGTCCCTTGAGTGCCTTCTTCCCTCCTGTCCTCCTTGCCCTCAGCCCCCACGGGGGGTTAGGCCGGCTTCTCCCTGCCCCCACCTCCAGCAGTTCTGTGGTCTGCCATGGTTTCCCTGCTAGCTGGACTTCCTCCATCTGTTGTCATCCCTGACCCATACTGACCTTTGACCTTTGTAGAGAGCCCTTTAACCTTTCCTCCAATTTCACATCTCTCATTTCCCAGGAAGCAAAGTGGTCAGGGTTTTTATCCCCTTCTTATGGATGGAAAGGGGGGGGTCTCGAGGGTCGAAGGTGGAAACTGGCCCAGAGCCCTCACCTGCTGCCCCAAGCGCTGCCTGCTGCCCTCCACTGGGGACTGAAACACCGTCAGCCCCATCCCTGCCACACACATCCCCACTGAGGACCTGGCAAGCAAACACGTAATGAAAGCTTAGGCAGTGGTCCAGCCTTCGATCCGAGCTGCACACGGGCCTGGATACCTGGCTGGGAACCAGGACACCTATGAATGAGGCTGGGAAGGGTGGGGGGGTGAGGGTTGACTGCCCACAGTGGGAGAGAGGGAGGCCCCGCACCCTCCCTGGAGAGGGGAGAGTCTGGGCACAGTGGACTAACCTGGTTCTGAGTGGTGGGCTGAGCTCCGCTGGTGGGCTGTCAGTGGCCAGAGAGGGTCCTCGGATGGGAAGCCCTGGGCAGGACAGTAGCTCTGATCCATCCTCAGGGACAAGGAAGTGAGGAGGGGATGGCTTCAGAGTGACTTGGACCCACAATGAGGAACTGATGGGAGATGTGGAAGTGGCGGTGGGGGTGGAGGGGGCGTGGTTGGCCAAGAACAGCTGTCATAGGGGACAGGAATGAGGGTCAGGGAGGACAGGTTCATCCTGGGTCCCCGAAGGCAGGAAGCTCTTGGGCCTTGGAGGAAGTTCTGACCAGATGATGGGGGGGGTGGGGGTGGGATCCCAAAGAGGGACCCCTGGGTGCACAGCTCTAGACTGTTCAGGACAAAAACTGAGATAAAGCTAGCAGCACAGGGGCTCCTGGCCTGGTGGGCTGCAGGGTAGGAACTGGGTTTGGAGCCAGCCTTGTGGGCCACCCGGATGGTAGGGTAATGCCAACCAATACAGACCAAGAAGAAGCACTCCTCCACCTGGGGCTGAGGGGACCTACACAAGTGGGGCTGGGCTGGGCATGAGGCTGCCCGTGCAAGGCTGTGCTCAGGGGGCTTGGTGGACACGGGCTCCGCAGCGCCTGGCAAGCAGGGGCCCAAGGGAAAGGGGTACACTTCAGACACAGCTCCAGGGCACCCAGGAAGAGAAGCAGGGGTTCCCCAGGAACTGACGTGGATCCAAGATGCGTCATATGCCCAACCACAGCATGACGGGTAGCTTTTGAGAAAAGCAATGGATTTCCCTTTTTGAGAGGGCTGCTTGCTTGTTCAGGAAAACTCAGACACTGTGGGTTTGGGTTTCAGCAAAGTTCTGGACCCACTCATGGATTTCCTGTGAACAGGAAGCGGGGGAGAGATGTCCTGTGTGCCAGGGCCATGTCCCACATCAGCAGAGCAGCTTTGAGGTCAGTCCCTGCTCCAACGCTTGGGGGGCTACTACAGGCGCCTGCCAGCCCCTGGTACCCCCAGCGTCCTGGAGCTCCAGGGCCACAGAGCACAGGACACCAGTGTGGCTGCAACTAATGATTTATTCTGAAAGTGCAAAGCTGAGCATGCAAGCGCAAATCTAACTTAGGAAGACCTGCCAGTGGCCTTGAGAGGTGGTCGTGCTAGGGTGGCCCATGGCCAGTTCTGGTTGGCCCAGGAGTGCTCGGGCCCCTCAGCTCAGTCCTTGGGTCTGAAGAGCCTGGGGCATAGGGGGTGCTCAATGGAGACTCTATGTCACCTAGAAACCAGCATATCTTGCTAAAGAAAAAGTAGAAATCAAGGGCTGGGGGCAGGGAGGGGTAATAGAAACTGGTGTCACCTGCTGGGGCTCCTCCTCTTGGGGTGGGGGCGGTGAGCAGACTAGGTCTCATCAGACCTTATGTCCTCTGGGGGGTATGGCTGATGACAAAGGCAGGCCAGGAGGACTGAAAGCCTGCTGACCTAGAAGGCAGAGTCTTCCACCTCTTGGGGGAGGGGGCCGGGATCCTAGGGGAGCCCCAGGGGACCCGAGAGCCCTGCTGCAGACAGGCCCAGGGACTCCAAACCAGATTAACTACGGCCAGAATCAGTAGTAACTCAATCAGCATCACAGCTGGGGGGTCTCTGCCACCAGGGCTAGAGGTCAGGCTGTGGGCAGAGCACAGGCTAGTCACCAGCCTGAGGTGGGGCACAGGGGGCCCCTTTGGCTCTGCCTGGAGGCTATCTGGAACTAGGGGCCCTGATGTGGTTGACACATTCTTTCGGGGGGCCCAAGGGAACCTGGGACTTCTGGCAGCTGTTGGGCAGAGGACAAGGGCAGTTTCTGTGGGGGGTCTTCAGGGGAGTCTGAGTCATTAGAAGCAGCTGAGCAAGCAGTGGAGGGGCATGCAGCCATCACTGTCGTGGGGGAGGCCCGGGGGTCACTGCCACAAGTCACCAGCTGCCGCCCCGTTGTCATTCTCATGGAACTTGTGCAGGTGGTCGGCGAACCTGGGGGGCACAGAAACCTTTGCTGAGGGCGAATATAAAAAGGAAAGAAATGTGGGTGTGGGGACGGACGTGTACTGTGTGACAGGGTGAGGTTGGGGAAGGGGACATGGTAAGGGTAGGGGGAAGACCAGAATGGGGGATGGGGTGGGGGGCTGAGGACCAGGGGACATGATGAAGGGGCTCAGGGGTGCCATAGGGTGGCGTTGGGGGGCTTGGTGTGGGTGGGCCCAGGTGGGTGTCCTCACTTCTTGGCACAGAAGGTGGCGCAGTCCCTCTCCATGCTCTCGCTCCATGCCAGCTTGTAGAGTACCTGGGTAGGCAGAGACACCATGAGCTGTCCACTCTGCTCCCGGCCACTCCTGCAGCCCGCCTATGCGCCCTGGGCCTGGCCTCTGGGGACATAAGGTTCTTGTGGCCCAGTCCCCAGGGCGGGTGGGCCTTACAGACATTTCACAGATGGTCAGACAGGCCCAGACAAGGACATAACATCCTTAACACTGTGGGTGGACCCTTGGCAGGGCCAGGACCTGCTGGGCCAAGGGGTCAGAGCTGGAGCCCAGGCTAGCCCTGCTTGGCCGGGGGTGGGGGTCCCTGAGGCTGGAGGCTTCCACGGACACAGCCCTCTCCTCTCCTCCCCACACTTGGCAGACATGGAGTCATCACCAGGCTTTTGCGTGTTCTCTGCCCCCTAACCACACGCCCCCCTGTAGCGAAGACGTCCCTTTTCTGTGTAGCCAACCCGGTTGTGCCTTGGTGGAACTCATACCTGCTCCCACCTGCCTCATGGGCTCCCACCACAAGCGACCCTTCTTTCCACCAAGCCCTCGAGGACCAGGTCCCCAGGTGCAGCCAGCCAGGCCTCTTCCACACAGCGTAGGGCCAGTGCCCTCATCCCCAGGGTGTGCCAAGGCCCTTGAAGGGGAGGGGAGTTTCGGCTTGGGGCAGGCCCAGGGGCCAGGCTACAGCAACAGGGTTCCTGCTGCCCTGGAGGTCAGGGGTCGGTGTCTGCAGTCCTGACCCGCCACCTGGATACTCACCAGGAAGACCAAGCAGTGCAGAAACAGCGTGTAGAAGAAGCCGATGGTGCGGGCCATCTTGTTGGAGAGAACCAGGCGCCCCTGGGGAGCAGCAAGGGGTGGGTGGGGAGGGGCTGGCCTTACCTACTCCCGAAGGGCTGCCCTGGCCCCACCCACCCCAAAGGGCTGCCTTGGCTTCCCCAGAGAGAGCCCCAGGGCGGCGAGGGGCAGGCAGCTGGGGCGCCCACTCCCCCTTACAGGCCGGGAACTCCAGCTACAGGAATTCTGAGGAATGGCGCCTCCTGCAGCACAATTCCAGAACCTACTGGGAATCCTGCTGCCAGAGTTGCAGTCCAGGACCAGTAGAGATCCTGTCCTGGGTCATGCAGCCACCCTTAGCAGGGCCTGTGAGGGGACATTGGGGTCCCTTGGGCTTCTCCAGCCTGGGCTGGAGGGCAGGTGACAAGGTGCCCAGAGACAGAGGCTCAGACCTGTCCCAGGTGGTACAGGGAGGGATTTACCATGCTGAGTGTGGCCTTGTCCCAGGGGCTCAGGCTCAGGTACTTCCTCTGCCGCTCCTGAAGGGGGAAGGATGATGAGAAAAGGACCCCAAAGGACCCCTGGGGTCCCGGCTGGGCGCAGAGAGGGGTCCTGCCGATCCACAGGCTGCCCTGCTTCGCTGTTCCTGCAGAACCCTGGGGCTGCCGAGCCTCACTGGGTGCCCAGAACCATTCAGCATGACATTGTTGGCTCCCCTGCCACTTGTGTGAGCCCCTCCTCCCCTCTGCCGTGGCCCATTCTGCCTGTGGGAAAATTCTTCTGCAGGGGAGGGGAGCTGGGGGTCCCACCACCCATCCCTTGACACTGGGAGCTGAAACAGCGTCTTTGCCTGCCTGCTCCCCCAAATGCACCCCAGGTTAACCCGTTCACTGCCATACACCCTTGGGTAGCCATGAGCAGGTGCTCCTGGATGGGAGCCGTGAGTGAACAGGTGAGGGCAGGTGGAGTGGAGAAAAGCGGAGGACAGATGCCAAGTGTCAGAGGCCAGGTGAGAGCAGGGGTCTCATGGGCTTCCCTGGGCTGGCCCACCCCCACGCTGGGCCGGGCTCACTGACCCGCTTGCTGAAGGAGGAGAAGGGGTCCAGGCGCTCCTCGTACTGGGATGAGTATCGTAGCTCGGTGTCGTCGCTGCCGCAGCCCTGCACAGAGAGAGAAGGAGAGAGACCCAATCGGTCACGTGGTGCCCAGCAGAAGGCCCAGCGTGTGGGAGAAGGCAGGCTGATGGAATCATGGCACAGCCTCAGTTTCCTCATCAGCAAATGGGAGGTGGGGAGGAGGTACCAGATCCCAGAGCTGGGAGAGGGTGCCAGGGTGACCATGTGAATGTGGCTGGTGCCTCGTGTTACAGGGGCATCAAGTGCTCCCACCAGGGATGGGGCACAGCGCCCCTGGGCACATACAGAGAACTAAGGCCCTAACAGGGGCCAGAAAATACAAGAAAGGCAGGGCTGGGCACCAGTGCAGGCGGCTATGGAGGTGGACACACTGGGGACCAAGAGGCACCCCCAGCGGAGAGCAGCACCAGTTTGCAGAGTCTGGGCGCCCTCTGGTGGCCCAGGTGCAGTGCTAAAGAGTGTGGAAGGGGCTCGTGGCCGGGTGGCTCTGTCCCTGGAGGCCCTGCCAGGAGAGTGGGCTCCCTGCCCTCCTACCGCCCACCCTGTCTCCCCTCAGTCCCAGAAAGGGGTCCCTGGGGGCTGAAGGAAGCTGCAGACAGGACTTCCTGGCCCAGAACACAGTGGGTAAGTTTCTGCTCCACTCTGTTGATTGGTTTTTGGGGCATTAGACAAAATTCTGTTTTTTATAATTTTTTGGATACCAATTCCCCAGAGTCTGTGCTGCACACCCAACATTCAGATCCTGGGGTCAGCTAGTGGGTCACCCCCATTTCACAGAGGGGCTGTTCCTGCTCGTGGGCCTGGGGGGTCTATTGCCCCCACTTCTTGCTGTACCTTGCACCTCCTGGCTAGTTCTGGCTTCACTCTGGTGGCTTCTCCCAGCTTAGGGAGGACAGCTAGTCATGGACCCCCAGGTGATGGTTGGATGGGCCTCTGGGGATCCGGTGCTACCCAGCAGGTCATGGCCCCCAATGATCCTGCCTCGAGTGCCCTGACCAGCCTCTCCCTGCCTGGTCCACTCGGGGCTGACATTGGGGAGGGTGCTCACCCGGCCAGGGTAGCTCTGCAGGAACTTGATCTTCTCAAAGAGCTTGATATTGTCGGCTCGCAGGCTGTCCAGCTCGCTCTGCAGGGCCTGGAGTGTGTGCTGGGCCAGGCGGTTCTCCTGTGGGGGGCCGGGCAGGGGGCAGTGATTGGGGAGAGGCCACCACGCTACACAGTTATTGCTCTGTCTGCCTGGAGCCCCTCCTGTGCCCACAGCCTCCTCCTTGCCCTGCCAGACTCTGCTCACAGCTGCCACCTCTGGGAAGTCCCCCTTCCCCTCCTGTGTCCCCACCACAGGCAGAAGTCCCAGTTCCTGGTTTAGCCTTTTTCATATTTTGTTTGTTTTGGTATTGTCAGCCTTTTAAAAAATTATTATTGAGATATAACCCATATTATAACATAAACGTCACCATTTTAAAGTGTACAATTCAGTCAGTTTTAATATTGTCACAATGTTATGCAACCATCCCCACAACCTAATTCCAGAACATTTTTTTTTTTTTTGAGACAGAGTCTCACTCTTCCTGGGCTAGAGTGCCATGGTGTTGGCCTAGCTCACAGCAACCTCAAACTCCTGGACTCAAGCGATCCTTCTGTCTCAGCCTCCCAAGTAGCTGGGACTACAGGCATGCGCCACCATGCCCAGCTATTTTTTTCTATGTATTTTTAGTTGGCCAATTAATTTCTTTCTACTTTTGGTAGAGATGGGATCTTGCTCTTGCTCAGGCTGGTCTCGAACTCCTGAGCTCAAATGATCTGCCCGCCTCGGCCTTCCAGAGTGGTAGGATTACAGGCGTGAGCCACCACGCCCGGTCTCCAGAACATTTTTATCACCCCAATATGAAACCCCAAACCCACTGGCAGTCATTCCCCATTCCCTGGCAACCATGAGTCTACCTTCTGTCTCCATGGATTTGCCCATTCTGGACATTTCACATACATGGAATCACACACTACGTGGTTTTAATGTTTACCAATTTCTGGGCAAGGTGAAATGTGATCTCATTTTGCAACTGATTCAAATGCTTGAATAGGTGTTTCCTTCACACTATTCAAAACTCAAGCAGTACAGAAAAAGTGCATGGGACTATGGCAGTTTACCTCCAAATTAAACATAGAATTACCGCATGATACAGTAATCCCACCTCTGGATATCTATCCAAAAGAACTGAAAGCAGTGTCACGGAGAAATATTTGCACCCCCACGTTCACAGTAGCATTATTCACATTAGCTATGATGTGGAAGCGACCCCAGTGTCCGTGGACAAGTGAGAGGATAAACAAGGTGTGTAGATACACACAATAGAATGTTACTCAGCCTTAACAAGCAGGGACTTTCTGACACGTGCTGCAACGTGGATGAACCAGGAGAAATCATCATGCTAAGTGAAATAAGCCAGTCACACAAAGACAAATACTGTGTGATTCCACTTACGTGAGATACTTAAAGTAGTCTATTCATAGAAACAGAAAGAATGGGGGTTTCCAGGGCTGGAGGGGAGGGATTGGGAATTGTTGCTTAATGGGTCTAGAGTTTCAGTTTTGCAAGAGAAGAGTTCTGGGCAGGATGGCAGTGATGGCTGTAAACAATGCGATGGACTTATGACCACTGTGTGATTAAGGATGGACGAAGATGGTTAAGATAGTAAATTTTACGTTATGTTAGTTTATTTTACCACAATTTTAAAACAAGTACTTGGTAAAAGGTCCAGATTTTTAAAGCAAAAAAAAAATTTTTCCCCCCTACTTAATCTATCTTTTTTTTTTTTTTTGAGACAGAGTCTCACTCTGTTGCCCGGGCTAGAGTGCCATGGCGTCACTCTAGCTCATAGCAACCTCAAACTCCTGGGCTCAAACAATCCTTCTGCCTCAGCCTCCCAAGTCACTGGGACTACAGGCATGTGCCACCATGCCCGGCTGATTTTTTCTATATATTTTTAATTGGCCGATTAATTTCTTTCTATTTTTAGTAGAGATGGGGTCTCACTCTTGCTCAGGCTGGTTTCGAACTCCTGACCTTGAGCAATCTGCCTGCCGCGGCCTCCCAGAGTGCTAGGATTACAGGCGTGAGTCACCACGCCCGGCCCTTGAAGGGTTTCTTTTAAGGGTGGCATAGTATTCCACAATGTGGCTGTCCCCAGGAGGGGTGTTCCCTGTCTACTACCCATATAGGCAGCCCCAAGGGGCACAGTCCTGTTGGTCCCTCTTGCTCCAGAGCCCAGATCACAGAGGGTCCCACTGGATCTGACCCACCCTTGTCACTGCACCAGTCCTGGGCCCACCTTGTGGCTCCCTGAGGAGTGAAAACTCCCTGGCTCTGTTCCCACTGAGAGAGCAGCTGGGGGCAGGGGCCTGGGCTGGCTCTGAGTGATTAAGGGGGTGGTCTGTAGAGTCCCCAAGGGCAGGATGGAGCCACCTCCAGGTGCTCCTGTGGTTTGTCACCTGGGTGCTCTGCACTTCTGGATCCAGCATCTGAGCCCTCTGGGGACAGCCTGGCCTTGGCCTTGGCGTCCCTGGCACCCCTTACTGCTGCTCCTTTCGCTCTCTGTCCCTGACCCTCTGGCTTCCATTCCCTGTTCCATCCTCTTCTGGGGACCACATCCATCCTGCTGACGCTGCAGCTGCCAACCAGGTGTCAACAGTGCCCACATGGTGGCACACCCTCTGCGGCCTACAGATGTCTCACTGGTGTCAAATGCAAGGGAACTGGTCATCTGCAAAGACTGGCCCTTTCTTCATGGTGCCTCTCTAGGGAGGCCACTAGCAGGCGCTCAGCAGCCAGCAGCCTCTATGTGCTCCTCCCTCTCCCTGACTGCACAGAGCTCTCCTGATATGCTTGCCTGGTTCATCTTTTAGGGCTTCACAGACCATCCTCTCTCTAGTCCCCCACCCCACTCCGCTTCTCCACTCAGCTACCCGATTTAGATGTTCCTCCCTGGACGATGGTAACCACTCCCTGGTCATCTTCCTGGGCTAGCCTTCTGTCTTGAGCTGGCTGCCCAAGTGATCCTTCCTACTCTGCATTATTGTAGTGTCACTGCCCTACTGAAATCCTTTGTTGGGGCCCCTTCCTGCAGGAGGAAGCCTGGCAGGATGGCACGGGATGGCACTTGCCTGGAGACTCTGTGTCTTGTTTCCTACAACTCCTTCCTGCAGCCCTGGAATGAACTGCACTCCCTTCTGGCTCATTGGCCCCTGTCTCCTCTACTTTGAGTGTCTGATTCTTCTTTCAAAGCCCAGCATGGCATAACCTCCTCAAGGAAGCCCTCCCTGACTGCACAGAACAAATCTCATCCCATGGCAGTATATGGTTTGTGCCATTCACACATCTTTGTCCCCCAAGCCTGTGTCTTTCCTCATTGTGTCCTCAGGTCCAAGGGGCTTCAGGGAGACAAGGACATGACTCACAGCCTCCAGCTCCTGGTTCCGGGCACGGAAGCGCTCCCTCTGGCTGGAGATGATGGAAAGCAGCGAATCCACCTGGCCCTCTGGGAGGGCACCACTGGCTGGGGCCGTGGGTCCTAGCAGGTAGAGGAAAGTGGCTTGAAGTGGCAGGAGGCAGAGGCCAGCAGGGGGCCCTTGGGTTGAGTGGCCCCAGCCTTGAGTGCCATGGGGTAGAGGCCACATGGTGTCTGACCACTTGGTGCTGAGCAGCTCAGAGAAGAGGAGAGGACAGTCGGGGTAACCTGGGAGGGGTGAAGATGGGATGGGTGGGCAGACCTGACCTGACAATCGGGACCTGGGGAGGGCCCAGCTCACCCATCTGCACTATCAGAGGGCCAGGCCCAGAGCTCCCTTCCCCATCCTCCTGTCCTCAGATCTGACCCTGAAGCTGTCAGCCTGGGCCCCCAGCCCCTGGGGAAGCAGAGGGACACAGAGGGAACTGGGAGCCATGGGCACAGCCCCCACCCCATATCCTGGCCCTGCAGCCTCCGGTGCTGGCCTTAATCCCTGAGAAAGCCCCCTCCCCTCCAGCACTGTGCGGCAGTCTGGCTGCACTTCCGCACCAGGCCTTAGCTCACCACCTCCCAGCAGCCTTTTTAAAAATTTTACTTTATTTTAACTAAATTAATTTTTAAATTAAATTTATTTACAGGCAAGACCCCTGTCATTCAGGCTGGAGTACAGTGGCTATTCACAGGCATGATCATGGCACACTGCAGCCTTGAGCTCATGGGGTCAAGCAAGCCTCCCCTTTCAGCCTCCCAAGTAGCTGGGACTATTGGTATGTGCCATCGTACTCAGCTAATTTTTAAAAATTTTTCTTAGCAATGACAGGGTATCACTATGTTGCCCAGGCTGGTATTGAACTCCTGGCCTTAAGTGATCTTCCTATCTCAGCCTCCCAAGTTGCTGGGATTACAGATGTGAGCCACCAAGCCTGGCTACCACTTGCCAGTCACTGGCAGGGCCCAGGGTTCAGAGCTCCAAGGTGGGGGGTGTCAGACTATGGCCCAGAGGAGCAGGTGGGGGACTCACCTACCTTTTGAAGGTTGCTGCTGCATTGCTGTGTTGAGGGGCCCTGGCCTTCTCTGAGGGAGGGGGTGCTCTTTGGGGATCTGGGCTCTCGGGCTACACCACCTGTTCCCTCTTCCCCCCTCCCTGACCCTGCCTCTCACCATAGAATAGGGCAGTGGCCTCCTTGATGGGCTCCGGGATCTTCTCCAGGCTGTGCTCAGCGGCACCCTGCAGGTGAGAGGAAGTGATGGGGGCTGGTACCTCCACTCAGTGGGCATGGAATACACCCTTTCAGGGTGGCCATGCAGAATGGCGGGGGGAGGTGGGTGGCAGGAGCAGGTGGGGCTGTCTGGCTGTGGGGCCTGGATCTGATGCCCGAGTGGGTTACCAGGAGAGAAGTCTGGGTCTGAGTCACTCCTGAGGCCAAAGCCCAGCAGCAGGGCTCTCCTCCACCACTGCGCCCTGACAGGCATCAGATGCCTGGGTGACCCCGATCTGCAGCCAGCCTGCTGAGTGACTTGGGGACCCCACTTCTCTCCCTGAGCTCAGTTCCTCATCTATAGAATGAGAAGTGGGTGAGGTGATGCCCCCGAGGGCCCTTTAGCCGTGGCCTGGGTGTGGAATCCTGGCCTTGCACCTGCCCAGAGCTCTCAGGGCAGAGGTCCCAGCCTGTACCTGGACACAGGCTGCTTTGTGCCAGCTTGAGGAAGCCCTGTGGCCTATTTCCTAGGGGGAGGGTGGCTTGCAGAGTGAGCAGGCAAAAACCAGTGGTTTTGGGTGACAGCTCTTCTGGGTCTTGGCGAGGGGCAAGCCGGCCCCAGCTGCCTGAGACATGCTGGCTTGCCTGGTAAGTCGGGGTTTGCTGAGGCTGAAAGGACACTGGGCAGGTGGCGGGGCCCAAGTGGGCGGGGTGGGCTCACCTCAGCGTCGGGCCGCTGTATGGACTGGATGGTGCTGAGGTCCTGCTCCAAGCGGGCGATCAGCTCCCTCTGCTCAGCTGCTGTGGCCACAGCCTCGGTGACGTGGACCTGCAGCTCTGCACAGCGCCCTGTGGCCAGAGGAAGAGGTAGTTGTCAGAGAGAGCCTGGTGGGATCCTTGGTGCCTTCCCCCTCTGCCTCTCAGACCCACAGTCTGGAAGCAGGACCACCGGGGTGCCGTGGGAGCACTGGCTGTTCCCTCCCCACCTGCCACTGCCTGGAAGACACTATTAGACGCCGTTGATATGGTCTCAGAGACACTCCTGGCCCAGGCACTCTCTGCCTTCAGGAAATCTCCTGGGTTGGGGAAGGAGCTCAGGGTGGGGATTGGGAGAAACAGGTGCACCTGGCTCTGTCTGTGACCAGCTGGGTGACTGTTGGAGCCCCTTGCCCTCTGTACGTCTCCCTTTGCCTCTGTCACACAAGGCAAGGAGCCCCATGCTTCTGCCAGGGCTGATGCCCTGGGATAGTATCTGGAGGGAATCTGGGGGCAGGAGAGGCAGAGAAAGGCCTGGGAGGTGCAGTGGGCCACCCCTGGGCTGGCAGCAGAACTGCTGGGTCCAGCTGCAATAGTGGAGACTGTGGCAGGGGTCGGGATGGCGTGGCCCCTAGGAGTCCCCTGACCCACAGCTCTGTCCCCAATTCAAGTGCCCAGGTCATCTTTGCAACAAGGCAGATCCAAATGGATTCCATTTGGAGACTTCCCTGCCCCATAGGTGGGTGGGCGGTGTCTGGGGAGTTCTGGGCCCAGGCTTTTGGGTGCCTTCCACAGCCATCGCCAGGGAGGACAGCAGCAGCCTGGGAGCCGGGCAGCCCCAAGGGTGAGGTCTGGCTCGACTTCTGGTGGACTGTGTGGCTCTGGGCAAGTTGATCACCCTTGCTGGCCTCCATTTGTAAAAATGGTGACCAAAAGCCTTGTTCAGGGTGAGCTGCTGGGGCTACAGAAAGGACAACTGATGCCGCGGCAAGACAGACTGCACAGCCACCAGGGGGCACTGTGGCCTCAGAAATGCCCAGAGACTCTAGACTGCAGGCAGCGCCAGGTACATGGACCTTGTGTCCTCCTCAGCGGACTTGCCCCTCACCCCATGGCCTGCTGGCCAGGTGCCCAGCTGGCCCAGGCCAGGCTTGGCACCCTGGGCCAGGGTGGAGCAGCCCAGCTCACCCCCACCTGCTCCATCTCCTGGGTGCCTACTGCGCACCAAGCCCTTAGCTCAGTCA
This sequence comes from Lepilemur ruficaudatus, assembly GCA_963574885.1. Lineage (NCBI taxonomy): Eukaryota > Metazoa > Chordata > Mammalia > Primates > Lepilemuridae > Lepilemur > Lepilemur ruficaudatus. The sequence goes on along the minus strand of CAUYRT010054451.1, from coordinate 62,929 downwards.
GAGAGGATGATCCCATTTTATAGTCGGAGAACTGAGGCTTCCCGACCCAGGACCAAACTCAAGGGTGTCCGGCCCCCGCTACATCTAAGCCCATCCCCACATGAGTCTCTCCTCCTCCCCGAATGGATTTCTTCCTTCAGATGTTCACTGAGCCGTACTATACCTGGCAGGTCGGTGGTGTTGTGGGAGCGAGGTGGGAAGTGGGGAAGGGGCTGGCCTCGGGACAGGGCCCGGCCATGGAGGAAGGACTGCAGAGCCAGGGCTGGGGTCTGGCCCTGGGTCACCTATAGGGGAGACCTCGCTGGGGAGAGGTCCAGAGAGACCACAGTGCCATAACCCACTGGTCTGGGTGTGGGGTCCTTAGGCCCAGGTTTGCAGGATGGGATGGCAGAGCTGGCCACACATGCTTAGGAGGGAAGCTGGATGGAAGCTGTGGTGAGATGTAGGGAGAGGAAACCACCAGAAAGCTAACGGGACCTTGGGTGACATTAACAGAGGCGAAGGGTCTGGACTGAAGGAGGGGACAGGTGTCCACAGGAACAGCCACAAATAGGAACACGTTGGAGAACAGGGCCAGGACCAATCCCATGGGTGGGGATGGACAGACCTTTGGGAAAGTGGAAGGTGCTGGGCCCAGAGAAGGCTCGGGTGAGTAGAACCCTACCTCAGGGATGAGGACCCAGGGGACAGAGGGACAGGGCTGAGGTGGGAACCCATGGACAGGTGGCTGCTGCCCAGCCAGAGTGAGCCTCCATGCTGGAGGTGTGCACGTGGCATGAGGGTCAGATAAAACGCCAGTGAGGTGGTCCCTTGCACTGCCTGCTTCCTCTGCCACGAGTCTGTGGCCTCCCTAGCGTGGTCTCGGCCAGAGCCACCCATGGGCACAGGCAAGATGACAGGGTGCCTGGGCCTGCTGCTGCAGGGGTGGGCACATGGTCTCATGGGCACACATGTGACACTCTGTGCAGGTGCCAGGGCCCTGGGAACAAACCGTCCATCCCTAGGCTGCCCCAGCCTGGCTGGTGCCCAGCCACTCTGGCCAGGGCCAGTGTGTGAAGCTGGCCTGGGGAGCCAGCCACTGCCACTGCTACAAATGCTCTGGACACTGGGTCAGCTGCTCAGGGGTTCTCAGGGTGCAGGGCTGCATGGCTGGGGGAAGCCATTCCTGAAGAGGTAGCTTGGGGTGACACTAAGGGCTGGCAGGTTGTGTGGGCAGCAGAAGTGGGGGACAGCTGCCTGTGTGACACAGAGTAGAGGACCACCACTTCACACTGGGAGGGTGAGGAGGCCAGGAGACTGGCTGTGTGGGAGGGGCCTCAGTTATAGATCCTATTCAGAGAAGACATGGGCCACACCTGCATGGGACGGTCCCTTGGTCACCACCCCTGCCTCCCTCTGCTTCATCTTCTGGAGTTCGGAACAAGCAGACAAAGAAGTTGGGGTCACATCTCTGGGTGGCCATTTGGTGTTAAGGTCTGGAATCTTTTCTGGCCCTGACTTAGGAATTTCATGACCTTGGGCAAGTTCTTCAACCTGTATAGCACAGGTTGTGGAGCAAGGCGGTAGGAGGTACTGGTAAGAGTCACGGACATCATCACCGCACAGAACCCAGAGGGCAGGCCCTAGCCAGATCTGGCCTCCCTAATGGGCCAGGGGCGGGCGGCAGTGTGGAGTGGCTCTGCTGAGTGTGAAGTGGGCCAGCTAAGAGGACATGTGTGGTGGGGCTGGACCCATGGTCCTGGGGCTTGAGATGCAGACCAGGGAGACCCAGGCCCAGAGGTGGTGGCAGCGGATAGGGAAGCCCAGGGAGACTGTGGCTGCGAGTGGCCAGAACCGCCTGTGGTGACCCCCAAAGGGGGTCTCACAAGGACCCTGAGAAGAGGTGGCAGGAAGCAGGGGAGAAACCAGGAGGACGCATGTTAATAACGGCGCCAGAGGCCCTGAGCAGGCCTGGGGGCGTGTGCTCAAGGGAGGGGACTTCGAGAAGCGCAGAGGATGTGGACTGGAGCAGGTGCCGCTGGGAAAAAGCTGGTGGGGGCAGAAAGGTGGTGTCTAGAGGGTGATGGGGGCGCACACGGAAAGGTGGCTGAGTGAGGAGGGCCCAAGACTGGCCTCCTCCCCTTAGGAAAGTCTGTGGGACCTTCTGGGAGAATCTGGAAAGGCTCCCCAGAGCACGCACTGCTCAGGGGGAGACGAAATCAAAGCACTATCAAGTCATGAATTCCAGAGGCTGGGCTGCACCCCTCCAAGCCGAGGCATGATTTCTGACTGCAGGTGGATTACATTGCAATTGGAACCGGACGGCAAGGCCTGGGGGCGTCGCACTCGTGGTTTTCCCGGAGGCAGGGGATTGTCTTATCGAATCAGTCACCTGCAGGCCAGGTGGGAGCAAGGGGCTGTCAGCGCCATCGCCATCGTTTCTCTGCTTGGAGGGTGCTGAGAGGAGCCGGGCCGCTCCCACACCTACCCCTCCCTGCCTCTGCACCTGTGTGTCCCCACAGATGGCCAGAGGTGACCCTGATCCCTCTCCCCGCCTGCCGGGGCCAGCCCCTCACTCCTACACAAGGGTGTCCCCAGCCAATTGCCACACTCTATGGCAGCACCAGCCCTTGCTTCTCCTTTGCACAGCATGCAGGCGTGTTGTTGTCTCAGCAGGAACACACACACACACACGCACACACCCCTTGTCCTGACCCCACCGCCCCCTCCAGCAAAGCTCCTTGGAGTTGCCTGTTGTCAAGTGTCCAATTCCTCTCCTCCAACTCCTTCAGCCCTTCCCATCAGATTATGACACCCCCATACCAACTGTCCTTGCCCAGGTCCCCGACGACCTCCGCACATTATCACGTCCTCATTTTTCAGCTCTCATCTCAGCTGCTGCACCGGCAGCTGGTTTCCAGGTCACTGACCCTCTGGGCCTCCTCCCTACCGGCCGCTCCTTCTGCGATTCCTCCCCATCTTCGCGTCCCACACCCCGCCCCACCAAGCTCCCACCACTGCTCGATGGGCTGTCCTGGGATGCCTCCATCCTTCGTCTCACCCACTCTGGCCACCTTGAACGCCACCGACAACCCTCCAGTGTGGATCTCCAGTCCACACCGCTCCTAGGACCCCTCCTCTGCTTGATGTCTAACTGGCATTTCAATCTTAGCAAATCCAAATTTAAGCCTGGCTGCCTCTTCCCCAAGTCTGCCTCCCCTGGCATGAGCCCCTGTTGCCCAGCCCCAGGAGTAGCATCCCTGGGGCTGTAAGGAGTGCAGTTTGCAGCCTGACCCGGCTCTCCGGGGAGGCCCAGCTAACCTTCGGGGGCTCAGACCAAACCCCGGGGGCAGCCTCACTCTTCTCTCTCACTCCTTGCACTGAATCTGTCTTAAGTCCCATTTTGGCTCTCCCTTCAAAACACACCCAGAATCCAATCCCTTTTCACCACTGCCAGCTGCCTCTCACTTCCGTGATGGCAGCAGCCTCCTCACTGGCTTCCCTCCTTCACTTGTGGTCTAGTCACCAAGCAGCATCCAGAGAGAGTCTTTTAAAGAGTGACCTTGCGGGGGCCTGGTGTGCAGTGGCCGTAAACAGCAGCCTCCTCAGTAGTGCACACGGTCTGTTGTTTGTCCGGGTTGCCCCAAGGGACCTTAGTGATAACCTTTTCCAATTGACATTCATGTCTCTGACCTGCTGTCCCCAGTCTAGGCTCCAGGGCACCGCAGCCAGGGTGTATACCCTGGCCAAATTGTCACGTCTACCTGCACCAAGCTGCAAAACGAGGAGCATGTGATTGAGGCTCTATGTAAGGCCAAGTTCAAGATCCCTGGCCACCAGAAGATCCACATCCCAAAGCAGTGGGGCTTTACCAAGTTTAAGGAAGATGAATCTGAAGACATGGTGGCTGAGAAGTGACTCATCCCAGATGGTTGTGGGGTCAAATGCATCCCCACTTGTGGGCCTGGGGACAAGTAGCAGGCCCTGCACTCGTGAGGGCTTCCACTGTGTAGCCCCTCCTTACTTATGCCCCCCCAATAAATCCTACTTCTTGTCCACCCCCCGAAAAAAGAAAGCGAGACCAGACCATCCTCTGTTCACATCCTCCAATGACTCACGCATTGCTGAGTGGGAGCAGAAGCCCCTATGGTGGCCTGCGAAGTGCACGTTCCCCCTCGCCCTCGTCTCCTTGACCTCATCGCCTCCCACTCCTTCCCATGGTCTCTGTGCTGCAGCCACGCTGGCCTCCAGGCACATTTGCACCACAGGACCTTTGCATCTGCTGTCCTTGCTGCCTAGAATGTTCTTCCCGCAGACATCTGCATGGTTCATTGCCTTACCTGTCTAGACTGTTCAGGTGTTAGCTTCTTAGGGAGGCCTACCCTAACCACCCAATTTAAAACTCTGACCCCTCCATTTGCTCTTCCAATCCTCCTTACCTTATTTTTCTCCCATAACATTTATCACCTTCTAAACAACTATCTGAGTCACTTATTTATTATGTCTCCTGTCTGCCTCCTCCCACTAGCAGGTAAGCTCCTTGTCTGTCCTGTTCATAACCTGAGCGCTAAGGCAGCAGCACCTGGTCAGCCCTCGGGATGTATTAGCTGACGGCTCAGTGGATTCTACCCAGCAGGGAGGCATCTGTCTCCTGCAGGTGGAAGGTTGTGCAGGGATTCCCATGGCTGCAGGACCTCCCAGGTTGGGGCACAGCTGGCTGGGCACAGGCAGCAAGAGCCTGGCAGGCCCAGCTGGTCCTCTATGGGTCCCGCCATCTATAACTGCTTAGGCCTCACTCGGATCCTTCCAGGCCCTGCCCTGGCATTGGGGCTGCAGCCCAAGGGTGGCCCTACGCCTGCACGCATGACTATATATTTGTTGGGGGGCGTGGGGAGCACTTTTTCCCCCAGCTGGGACCCCCTTACCCCAAGCGTGGCTGCAGACATTCTCAAGGACACTGGAGTCACAGATGTCCAGATATCAAGCCTCACCCGGAGCAGCTGCCCTCCGCCCTCCAGACCTGGCTTTGTTATTATCAACAACGCGATGGAGTTGGCATGAGAGGGCATCGCCTGCTCCCACCTGCACTGTCCTTCCCCAGCGCAGCTGCGTGGCTCTACACCGCTTCCTTGCCCCTGCACACCCTGTCCTGGCGTTGTCTGCGTCACCTGCCTGGCAAATGCCTCTCCCTCTTTCAAGGCCACTGCCCCGCGGGGTTCTCTAGGCCTTCTATAAGTAGGTGCTCAGTGCCCCCGCCCAATACAAACAACAGGACCTGGGCCTGGGTGTTCTGCTTGTGAGCAGCTTAAGGTTACTGGACACCCAGTCTGGAGCAGGTCCCCAGCACAGAGCAGTGAAGGAGCTCCAAGAGGGAGGTGGCCTTAGTGGGCTGGGTGTTGCTGCCAAGTGTGCCCTTCCCCCACCCTAGATCTCAACTCTGCTGACACTTGAGGTCCAGTCATACTTTGTTGTGGGGGGCTGTCCCATGCTGGTAGGAAGTTTAGCAGCATCCCTGGCCTCTACCATCTAGGTGCCAGTAGCACCTTCTAGTTGTGACAACCAAAAAATGTCTCCAGACATTGCCAAGGGTCCTGAGGGGCAAAGTCACCCCCAGCTGCCCCAGAGACTCTCTTGGGGGCTCTAGTCTCCTTGTAATAGGGCAGGGGTGAGCCCTGATAGATGCTTAAAACAGCTGGATCTCAAAGAGGAAACCGGCTACTATGGCAGACACAGCCCCCTGCCCACCAAAGTGAGGAGCAGGGAGCGTCCTCTCCTCAGCTGGTGGCTGAGTCCAGGGGTGGCAGCCTTAGCCACCAAGGAACCAGAAACGTGAGTTTCCTGACCTGGGCCAGGATCCAGGGTCTTGGCCCAGAGCCTGCAGGGGCCTGAAGAGAGGGCTGTGGTGAGGACTCTGCTGCCCCACCTGAGTGCCAATCAGTCCCTCATGGGTCTCACCGGGGTGACAGGCCTGGCAGCTGCCCATTCTCTGGGTGACCCGAGTAGCCCCTGGTTCTGAGCAGGCTGAGTCAGAGACTTGCCAGGAGCCGGGGACCCCTCCTGCTCTAGCACAAGGCGCAAACGACTTTGACCGAAGGCAGCCGCTCCAGCCACCAGCAGACGATGGAAATCACACTCTACCAGACAACAACCTCAAGTCATGCGTGCTTAGGCGCAGTGCGAACACTTGGTCCTCCCAGCAGCCCTGTGAGTCTGACATTTTATATCGCCTTTACAGAGACGGAAACGGAAGCGCAAGGAAGTTAAATCCATTCACTCTTTCAGAGCGATTTCCTGAGTGTAGACTAAGACTTGCCCAAGGTCACTCGCTAGCCGGTAAGACACTGCTGGGACCCTGGCACTGCACCATCTGACCACAGAGATGCCCAGTGCCTCCCTGAACAATGAGGGGTGTCCTCAAACCCCACTCCCCAGGGGTCCCACCACTGCCCCAAACAGAGCAGCCCTACTACTTGTACACAGACGATTTTGCTTGGGGGGGGGGGAAATCAAGGCCCTTCCTACTGACATTCTGAGATTCTGAGCTTGGGAAAGGCAGGAACTGAGGAAATTCCTGCCCAAGCCTGGGCCCAGACTGCATCTGTCACTTCTATTGAGGTAGGTCACCCCACACCGAGTGAGTCAGAAGCGGATTGATGGCCTGCCTGTCAGCCAGGAGCCCCGCCAACAACACAACAGCTCTCGGGAGCCCTCCAAGTCCCCAGGTTGGCTCCCCACACGCAGGCCACAGGCCTCTGTGGCCTTCTGGGGACCAGTGATGAGCTGAAGCAGAGACCAGCAAGCTGTGTGCCCCCGAACGCTGGCATGCCAGGGCTGTGGGGGATGTGCAACACCCACAAGGCAGCCACTCAGAGGGCCTTTTAATCACAAGCAGACAGGATCGTTGCAGACGACTCACAGGTTCTGATATATTTTAAAGTCACATAGCATCACCCTGTACAGGTACAATTGTATTTCCTAAGAGCATCGATTAGGGCACACAATTTTGTTCAGAACCACTTACCCACAGGGAAGGGAGAAAGGCCAGGCAACGGGAGGCTGGCAGGTTGCCTGGCGTGGGGGCATCACCCAGCTGCAGGCAGAGCATAAGATCTCACTCCCTTTTTCTGCCTCCGGAGCTGGCCTAGCAAAACCATGTGCAACTGCACTTTTGTGCAATTAAATCTCACTTTAAAGGCACCAGAGGAGACTTTCTGGGTAAAAAAGACTTTGTGCTTTTTTTTTTTTTCACATTTTATATTTTAATTTGGTTAACTGATCTTTAAAAACATGGGGGGCATACCTGAACTAGCCAACAGAAAACTTAGCTGAGTTAGATTAAGTTTGTCAAATGCCAGACTGGCAGAGCTCTTACAATTTTATGTGAGTTTCTCCCATCTGAGGGGGCTGGCGTTTGAGGGCAACTGTCCCAACACCATGTCCCTGAGGGACTGGATGAGACTTGGGCCTGCGGGAAGCCTGAGGGAGCACTTGGCACCTGTGAGCATCTCCACCCCAGGCTCTGGGGTCTCCGGCTGGAGGGAGGATCAAAGGTGGCTTAACTCAGAGAGGGGCTCACACTTCTGTGGCGCACGCGGGAGCTTCGCATTCTGAAATCTCCAAATCAATGCACAACCAATACCGCCTCCCACCCCCCCCCACAACTAGTCACACATTGGAAGACGACAATTCTTTTCCAATCCGGTAGATCTCACAACGAGAAACACCCTGAGTCACAAGCATGCGCAGCAGCCCAGCAGCCGGCCCTGCAGAGCGCTCCCGCCTGCAGCGAGCACTGTCTGGAGAGGCCCTTTCTCAGCAGCCCTGTCATTCCAGAGACCTGCAAGCCACTGTCCCCTCCTTCCCCTTCCCACTCACTTGCCTGCCAGTGTTCACTGGTGCCCCTAGCTCATCCTTCACCTCAGGAGTTGGGGACAGAGCGAGACCCCCACAAAGAAGGTGGAGGCCAGGCTTGGCCACATGCAGGCCACTAGCAGATGTACCTGGCTGTGGTCCTGGTTGCCCAAATGCCACTTACTGGGCTGCTACCACCAGCCTGGTGCAGCACCCAGCACCATCAGCCCCCACTCCTGGCCCTCACGACAAGCCTGTGACACAGGTGACAGTGTCAACATTTTACAAACAAGGAAGCAGATGTCGGGGCTGGTAAGTTTACACGAACAGTGCGGGTGACAACGGCAGGTGGGAACGCAGGTCCCGATGGAGCACTTACTGTGCACAGAATGGAGAACCGAGAGTGGCGCCTACCGGTGCCCCAGCACCTGTGCCTCCTACCCCAGGCTTCTGCCTGGAAGCCACGTGCCGGAGAAAGCTCGGGAAGGTGGAGGGACAGCTACCTCGGGTAGTGGCAATTCTCGAGGTGCCCTTTGGACCCCGCATGACAGTGTTTGCTGCTTTTCCTCAGGCCAGAGCCCTTTAAATAAACACAACCCACACATTCTTGTGTTTGTATAAAAGATATTTACTTCAATTATCACACCTAGGGTGCTAGTGAATAATAATAATACATGGTGTGAGTTTCATACAGTGATATTGCTTCTCCATATCATATAGGGACCGTTGTACAGTGCTGAGAACAAACATTGTATGGCTAACCAAAGACAGAAGGGACAGCGCCGAGCGGCCGACGGGTGCCTCCCCCACCCCCACGCCAGCCAGATCAACTTTGACTCTTAATGTTGAAAACAAATAGCAAGAAATAAAATGTTATCAGAGATGAGTCACAGCAACACAACAGAGGCTTCTCAAAGCTATTTGTACAAAAATGACGCCTTTTTTCTTTTTTTTCTTTTTGGTCAATTGGGGGGTCTCTGTGAGGATTTAAAAAAAAAATCTGTGATTGTGAGTATTAACAAACGAGCTCTAAAAACACCTAAGACTTAGTGCGTTACAGAAAATATAAAATACTGCTAAAATGTAAGACACCACAATCCACTGGGGGGAGCTGAGCTTATTAAGAGCTGTCCGGAAGATTCGGCCACCCTGTGCGCGCGTCTTGTGCTGTTAGTAGTCTGGACAGGAGCGTGGCGCTACCCGCTCTCACGGCAAGTAGTTATTGCACAAACGCAAAGAGCTAGGTCTCTTACTCAATGGAAAGGGACGTGGGGAAAACCACCTTTTTTTTTTTTCCGTTTTCATTTTATAATAAGCTATTCTCAAATGCTTTAAGAATTTTGAATGAATTCTCACGTCTCCAAAATGCACAGCATTTTCTGAGGGGGTCTCAGACTGGGGGGACATGAGATGCCCGTTTTCTCAAGGGAAGAGGTGGAAAATGGTTCGAGAGAGAGAGACAGAGAAATGCATAGACTAATTAGAGAAAAATGAAAACCCTTTGGCGGGTTAGGGGCAGGTGTTTCATTGGAGGGCTTTCTTTCATAGAAGAGAACAAAATCAGGACTCCCCCAACAACGTCAGGGAAGGGGAAAAGTCAGGGCCTGGAAGGAGGTGTTCTGCCGAGTGATTCAGGGGGCGGTGGGTCCTTTGCCGGTGGAGCCAGCTGTCGGGCCCCACCTTGGGGTGCCTTGGCCTGGGGGGAGCTTCCTTCTGCTGGGCCCGTGGGCTCAAGGCAGCCCCACCTCACCCTCACACTCGATTAGCAAGCAACTGGATGTTTCACTGGCCATGCCACTAGCCACAGAAAGCTTTCTCCACATCCAACCTTCTTCCACATTTAACCACATTAAAAGGGAAAGGAGCTCCCCGCCCATGACCTCTCAGGTTGAGTCCTCAAGCCACAGCCGGTACTAAGAAACACTGTTGCTTCGAAAGATGGTTTTGACCAACTTTGTATGCAAGGAAAATAACAACAACAACAACAACAACAAAAACCAACCAGAACATATCAACCCATGTGAACCTTGCAAATAAACGCTCTCTCACTGGGACGTGACTGTCTGCACCAGGCCGCTGTGCCCTCTCTGACCAGGGCTCGCCACAACTTCATGAACCCAGAAGTCTTACCAGAGGCTCTAGGAGGCTTTGGGGAACTGAACTTGGCTTTTCTAAGTTTCCTCTGCAGCTCCTCACGAGAGTGTCCTTGAACCCGGCACTCCCTTCCATTGGTAGATTTTTGTTCGTAAACTCTCTCATGTAAAAAGTTAGACACATAGAGACCACCAGTTTTTGAGTGGCTACTCTGGAGACAGGTGTTTGACTCTGCTGGAGAAACCCCCTCTGCCCCCCAGACAACTCCCCAGACGCTTCGGTTCTCTCGGGGAGGCGGGAGGGGAGGAGGCAGAGGACAGTAACCACTGGAGTGATAGCAAAAAGCATTTATAACAGCAACAACACAAAACAACAATACACTCCTGATAAGTACTTAAATGATTAACCTAATAATAAATAGAAGAGGATAGAAATAATTTTTTTTTTTTTTCTCAAGGAAACATCCTTTTATAATTATCCTCATGCACGCTGGCAGGTCAGTAGCAGTCAGTCCATCTCAACAAGACAAGGTTAAGTGCTGGAAGGGACGGCTGTGGTCTCAGACACTCAGGAAGGGTCTCAGCTGCGGAATCACAAACACCCGCCACCCTGCCTCACCGGGCCAGCGCTTCCGGCCACAGTCCGTGGCCCCCCGCACGCCCAGCTCCGTGGTCAGCGACAGGCAGGCTGGGAGACTGAGGGGGGTGGGGGTGGTCTGTTTTCCCTTCGGTTCATGAACAAACGGAACTACAGTGAACATACTCATCCACAACCTGAATCGTCCTGGTCTAAAGCTTACTTTGAGTTCATTTGGTGTGCAATACGTTATCTTTTAAAAATGAAGAAAAATGATTTCTATTGCACAGAGCTTTTACACATAGTCATCCATTTAAGTGCTTTCTGTTTAAAGCAAACTACAAAAAAAAAAAAAAAAGAAGAAGAAGAAGAAGAAGAAGAAGAAGAAAAGGGGGGAAAAGGAATTACAAAACAAAAGCAGCTCCGCGCCACTTCAATGCGTCTTGCTGAATGGTGTCTTGTTTCACCAACGGAAGTCCCAAGGCTTCCGCACACACTGTGCTTCTGATTATTTCCATAAGGATGTAGCCGTGACATTGGGATATAAGGCACCTTTCCTTTCTGATCACAGAAAGCTTGATACATAGCATACAGCATATTTTGTGGTAGAAATTAACGCCTAAACACTACAAAAATTACAGTAATGCAGACTACACTTCTTAACAATTGTTGAATAAACTAAAATGATCCACGAAAAGTAACTCAAAGGCATTTTAAAATTTTAATAACAGGGGCATGGGGAAGTGCACATTTATGCATAGCCTCATGTCTTTCTCTCACCAGCCTTTTTTCAGGATTTTTTCGCCTACAATGCCCAACTTTTAAAGTTAGCATTTTGGAGTAGACTAGGCGCTTTGGAAATGTCTTGTTAAAGCTAAATGTCACTTCATCCAAAAATGAAAACTTGAGATGATGCCACTGATGGCGTGGACATGGTCGGTATCTTTGGAGGGGAGGTGGTGGTGGGTGAGGCCGGGGCAGGAGGGGCAGTTCCTGGGAGTGGGGCTCACAGGACAAAGTCGCATTTCCTTCTACCCCCCTGGCCAGGGATGAGGTGCACAGGCTGTCAGGCCTTCTGGGGTCAGGAAGACTCCGGGCTGGGGCTCAGTTTACATTTGGCTTCCTGCACCCCAAACTCCCTCTTCTGTCCTGATGGACCCAGAGGGTCCTGGCCTTAGCTTCTAGCCCACCTCTAAGGGTTTCACAGCCTGGATCTTTTATTAACTTTATTGGGAACTTGTGTTTCCTTTCCCCTAGTAGTTCTCATCTACAAAAAAAACAAAACCTGAAGGGAATGGAAATAGTACTGTCAAACTGGACCACACTCTCTTAGCACGAAAGTGTGCTGGCCAAACCGGCACTGAACACACTGGGAGATGAAACCATGTCACTTTAGAGTCCCAGGCCGCTACCTTACCCCTTAGGGCATGAGCCCTGCCCTGGTGGTCACAAAGGCTTCCTTAATGTTATTGAGGCCTAAATGAAACTGCAGAAGCACTGGCAGCGATTTCTAAATGTGAGCTTTTCCTGGTAGATGCCCAAGTACACGATGATAGCACAAATCCTCAGGATGCCACTTCCAAATTGTCTCCCTCAGGAGAACACTTTGGCCACCAGAGTGGGTGGACCTGCATCCAACCAGCAGCCCTGAGAGCTGGTTTTCTGCAGCACTGGATGGAAACTGGCAATGTTCTTCTGGGGAGAAAGGGTCATGTGACTGCAGGCTGGACCTGTACGCTGGAGAGCCATCTACCCTTTTCTGTCCTTGAGATATTTGATGTTTGCAAAGGTGAGCTTCCAGCAAAACAGAAACCATGACCCCCAGTGCCAGACACAATTGACACTGGACAGCTACAGCGTCCCCCAGTGCCAGGTAGGATCCTGGGGAGCATCCTCATGTGGCCATGCTGGGGCAGCCCAGGGCAAGGAAAATGGCTGTGACAGATCTTAACAGCTGAGCAGGAAAGCAAAGGCAGACCAAAGTCAAGGCCCTTGGAGGCCTGAGACCACCTCCCTGCTTACAAAGGAAACAGCTGCTGGAGCTTTAGGAACAGGTGGAAGTCAAGAGAAAAATCCATGTGCCTTGCAGAGCACAGCTGTCTGTCCATGTTGTGCTCAGAGAAGAGACAAAAAGCCTGCCCACCAGGCCGAGATGCTCACATGTGCCATGCAGTAGCTCTCCCCCACCCCCGAGCCCATGTGCCTCACAGCTCTTTGCGGGGTGTGGTTCTGAGTGACATCACATGGCGAGCAGGCTAGTGAGGTAGAAGGGGATGATGAGGAGTGTGAAGATGAGGGAGGGCATCCAAGGAGGGATGGGCCCCTCCCTGGCGTGGTGGGAGCCAAGCCTCCAGCCTAAAGTACCGTAGCTAACAGCTCTGCCCGCACAGCTGGCCTGGAGGCCCCAGAAAGCTGGGCCTTGGAGGACTGAGGACAGACTTCGGACTTTACTGGCTTGCCGAGAAGCACACGTCATAGTGCATTTAAGGCAAAGGCTGTTGTCCCTCAGCTCAAGATCCAGTAGGTCACTATCACCACTTTGCTTTGTGCTACTCCCAGAGGGACATGCATATATTTCCCCTGGCCCTGCTGCTATTCTTCAATGAGATCTGTTTTTCTAAAATCAGAGGAATGAGAAACATTGCATAGAATGTCAACAGAGTTCATCAATCACCCCTGTATAAAAAGACATCAGTTCTGGAGAAACAAAGAAGTCCAGTCCAACTTCAGTCAGGAGGGCACCTGCCTGCGACTGAGCCCATCTGGTGACTCCTGTTCCCATTCTCTCTTCAGGCACGACTGTGGCACGGTTTTAGGATTGTTAGCCACTTCTCTGGATTACAGCACGACCTGCTTCCTGCTCAGTTTTCCCATGAGCTGCATGCCTGACCTTGGCACTAGCCAAGAAGGCAGACGGGGTATGTGAGAGCTTGCCATCTGGTCCTGGGGGGTGGCCACAGAGAGAGCACAGAGGAACACTTAGCCCAGAGTTCTGTTGCACTCTGGGCCCGAACCACCAACCAGCAGACCTGCATGGCCACGTCAGACAGGATGGTTTTTAAGTGGGGAGGAAACAAAGACGCCGACAGGAAGGAAACCGGGCAGGGAGGCATTTGTGCTTTGGAAGGACAAGGGAACTGTTATCTTTGTCTCAATTACTTTCATAGACAGAGCAGCATGGTTTGATAGCTGTCCTATGAGTCATGATCCTGGCATTTCTTGGAGACTTCTCCCAAGCCTGCACCCTAGCTCTGATCCTGCCCCTGCAGACCCTACCCTGGAGATGACCAAAGCCACCTCATGGGGTCATGCTCCTCAGGCAGGGAGGCAAGGAGAACAGAGTTGAGCTACATGGCCTTGATGAGCCTTTCTAAAGAAGAGAGATCTGGTGGACAAAAACCACAGACATCTTGACGGATCCAGAAATTCAAGAGGGGAGGTTACCTGGGAGCTAGGTGGCCACAGAAGACTCTCTTTTCCGGGGTGAAAGTGAGTGGGCCACGGATCTAGGACAGAACCCACATAGCTGTCACCTCAGATACCACAAAGGAACACGGGCAGGAACCAAGGGCCAAGAGGCTAAATGAACACTGATTTTATGCTGAGCCTCCACTTAACCCACTAAGTAATGGCAAAAACCTTAAGTTATGAACACTGCCTCCAATTAACAAAAAGAAGCCATTTCAAATGGTATAATGGAGCTTGTAATTAAGTGTTAGTGTTTTATATGGAACCGTTCCCCCAGGGGAGAGGTACAAATCAGCTTTTTAAACTGACAGAGCGTAAAGAGGAGGAGGGTCGGCTGCCTGCTACTGCTTGGAACGCCAGCCAGCGGAAGGGAGACCACACCAAGAGGACACTGTTCAAGGCACTTGAATATTGCTTATCAAGATGAAAGATTAACCCTTAGACTCAGACTGAGGGGCCCAAAGAGGAGGGGGTGCACCCCCCTCCACAGGTTGCTGTGTTATTTAGTGGCAGCTCTTAGAAGTATTACAGACAGTGCTAGCTTAACACAAAAGATTGTAAGGTTTGAATCTCAATTAAAAGAAAAATAAATAATAGGGAAAAAATACAATCACAGAACTGCAAGCAAAATTTAACCAACTGATTGTATCGAGCACCCAGATGTAAGTCTGGCAAAAAAGACAGAATGAAAATCAACAATAACCTAGTTAAAAATTAACATTAAAAAAAATAACAAAAAATAACAAAAAGACTAAATTGCTTGGAAGGGCCAAAGTGGCTGTTTTAGACTGTTATTATTTGGCCACTAGGATGGAGAAATCTGTATTTTTTCAATTTCCTCGGATTTAACACCTTTGTAAATAACAGTCATGCCTTTAAAACTAAAACACTAGCCTACTATTTCCCGTTAACTCCCTGCTTTTCATTCTAACAAAAATTAGATGATATTTAGAGATTCATCACACATGATGACAAAAGTCCCTCGAGGTTTTCGTGGAGAGGACACCATAGTTCTGTCGGCGGCTCTGCTTCTCACTGTCCTAAGGGTCACTGATGCAAACTCACGCTTCTGAATGCACCTGAATCGAGCCAGATGTGGATCCATTTCCCCTTAAGCTCCTCCATTTTGAATTCTCTCCTCACTGAACCGGATTTCAAGTTCAGAAATGATGCAACCATCAAAAGACAAACAAACGGCCTGCCTCCCAGCCTCCTAGAGCCTTCTGAAAACTTCTCATTCATGAAAAGGCATTGTCTTTAGTGTAGTGACTCTTAAATTTGTGAAAACTTGAACTAAGTGCTGCAGTTGCAGGTTAAAAGACTGTAAATGAAATACATAATCTCTAAAACATCATGCAAGAAATGTGGTTGCACATCTCACAGTCAAAGTCCTACAAGTTAATTAATAACAAGCACACTGAGGTGTAATAGCGGGAGCATACCTTTAAAATTATAACTCCCTCCCACCCCCCCAAATCAAAAAAGTAATATTAATTAAACTTAAGAAATAATGAATGCACCATTAAAATGTCATCCAAAGATGTTGACCTAAGACAAAGGTTTCAATGATACACAATACGGTCAAAAAGTTTTCAATCAGTAATATACAGTATGACAACTACATCTTGTAAATTATACCCAATACTGCCGGCAGTCTATCCCTCTAAAGAATATTTGCCCCTTTCATCCCTTCCTAACAATCAGATAATAAAATACAGCACCTATAAATAAGCAAAAAAAAATATATATATATATACCGAAATCATCTATTGTTAGTTTAAAGATATGGCAATAAAGGAGTCTAAATTAGCAAACTTGTAGAAGCCATAACTGATAAAACAGCTTATTGAAAAAAGGTGGCAGTAATGCACTCTATGTGTGCACAGGTACTTAAGAAAATACACAGACGTATAAAATTGCACACACACACGCACGCACACACTCATCCACCTCTATTCTCACGCATATACACATAGACAACAGGAGGAATCAGAGACAAGTTAGACTTCTGATTTGTACTTAGACTGCCTTAAACTGTGCATAAAAGAACTTTCTAAGAGGTGAACTGAATGCAGGGCAAATGGTCTGGCATGGAAGTGAAGAGCATCAACGATCTGGTGTGAGTTTGGGCCATCTCTACAGGGGTGGGAGCGGAGCCCAGACTGCCACCTTCTCTCTTCTGCAGGGAAGGAAGCTTCCCACGAGTTCAACAGGGTCATCAGTGCTTGTGGTGGGAAGAAAGGGGAAGAGAGAGTGCGCAAGAGCCCTGCCCAGGCCCAGGGAGCATCTTCCCCTGGGAGGGCTCAGTCCATCAGGTGCCCAGAAGAGTGGTGTGAGGTGGGGTGCCTTCTGTGCCAAGGAAAGACTTGCAGACTGCTGTCTACACAGAACTGCCCGCTGTGACCTTGCTGGCCTATTCTCTCCTCCTTGCTTTCACTGCTCACACCTGTGCAGACGCATGAACACAGACAGACACCATAAATTAAACAAAATGAACAGGTACATGCTACAGTTCTAACTTGTCTCCTAAACCTCCGAGATATGAGGTCTGATCAGCGTGCTCTGCGGTTAGAGGTTAAAAAGCAGATTATAAAATACCTAGATTCGGATCTTTTCTTTTTGTCCTGATTTGGCCTAGAATGGAGTGTATTAAACAAACCCTGGTCAGCAAAAGCCCAGAGTCAGTTAAAGCTATGGATCAATGTGCACTACATGTCAGGATTCTATTCACGTACAAGAAAACACTACGTCAGCTACCACAAAATCAGATATTTTCCTGATGTGACTTTTCTTTTTGTTAAAAAATATGTGGAGTAAATGTGTTTTATTTTAATTCAAAGTTTCAAACGAGAAGATTCTTTTCTTGAAAATATTTAGGAATCCAAACTAGTGTGTTTAGAGTCGGTTTGACTGTGCAATCTCTTAGTGGCAACTGAACAGCTACAAAAACTTTCTTTTTTAATTTTTCTGAAAAATCCCCCCCCCCCTTTTTTTTCCTGGTTTAAGAAGATAATAGTGTATTATCGCTCTGAAGCCATTAGATGGCAGATAAAAATCCCCCTTTTAATATGTGGGTTTGACTTTTTTTTTAAAGCCCACACGAAAGAGGAGGGCGCAAGGCAAAGCTGTAAGAGTTATTCCAGAACCTGTGGAAATCACTTAGGGCAATAAAAAAAACACTTCAGGGTACAAAAAAGCTCGACTACACATTTCCGTTTTCTTCCTTGAAAACACGACATAGATTGGGCTTAATGCTCCTTTGTTTTCTATATGCACCTTGGCCTATGGCGATTTTGCCCTGTGGCCCGCAGGGCTAAGTGCGCTACGCGGTCCCGGCCGCGGAGTCGGCGCCCGCCCCGGCCCGGCTCGGCCCGGCTCGGCCCAGCTCGGCCCAACTCGGCCGGGCTCGGCCCGGCTCGGCCCGGCTGGCGGGGAGGGCGGCGCCCTTTCAGAACTCCCATTCGATGGGCTCCTCCCGGCTGGCGGCCTTCTCCAGGCGGTGGATTATGCTGTTCAAGTTCGCGGCCTTCTTCTTCCTCAGGGGGTTGTCTCGCGAGTCCCTGGCGCCCGCCGCCTCGGGCAGGCCGAAGAGGCTCTGCAGCGAGCTGGGCCTGCGGGCGGCCGCGGGCGCGCTGGTGCTTGGCAAGGCGGAACTCCTCGGGGCGCCGTCCCGGGCCGCGCCGGGGCCCTCCCCGGGCGGGGCGGCTGAGGTAGCGGCGTCCTCCCCGGCCGCGGGCGCGGCGGGGTTTGGCAGGGGCCCCGGCCCGTCGGTGGGGCCCTCGGGCGGCGGCCGG
This sequence comes from Lepilemur ruficaudatus, assembly GCA_963574885.1. Taxonomy (NCBI): domain Eukaryota; kingdom Metazoa; phylum Chordata; class Mammalia; order Primates; family Lepilemuridae; genus Lepilemur; species Lepilemur ruficaudatus. The sequence goes on along the minus strand of CAUYRT010054451.1, from coordinate 45,167 downwards.
GGCCGGCCCTCCTCGTCCGCGTCGTCCGGACCCGGGGTCCCCGAGGGCGGCGGCTCGGCCTTCTCCGCGGGCCGCGGCGCCTCCTCCCGCTGCGCCTCGGCCGGTCCTCCCTGAGACTTGGCGGCGGCCGCGGGGCCGCCCGGCTCCTCGGCGTCGGCGGCACCCGGGCCGTCGGCGGCTTCCACGCCGGCCTCCACGCCGTCGCAGCTGTCGCCCTCCGAGCTGGGCGCTGCCCGGCCGCTCCGGGCCGACGGCGAGTCGCTGGCGCCGGCCTGGCCCTGGCTCCCGGCCTGAATTTCTTCAATGAACAGTTCTCTGCGGATCCGAGACCTAAGAGACAGAAGCGGCGAGAGCCCGTGAGGTGGCCGCTGCGCACCGGCGGGCAAGAGACCCCTTCCCTCTGCCAAGCCGCAAGCTCGTGCTCACACTCCCGCCCCAGCCTGGAAGCCCCTCTGCAGGCCCCGGACCAACCCTGCGGCCGCGCGGGGCTCCTGCTGTGGCCAGACCCCGCGCGCATTTGTGAAGCTGTTCCTTGCTTGGAAGGACATTCCCCTCTTCTCCACTAGGACAAAGCGCCAGCGGCACTCATTGAATGGTACGCTTCCTCCATCCCATCCCATCTCGCCTCCAGCTAGACTGTGAAAGGCTAGCTCCCATTTATTCTTTGCACGTCAGGGCCTAGCATGGTGTCTGGTATACAGCAATAAATGCTAGCTGAATTCATAAATGAAGGTGCTTGATAACCACTGTGTCCTCATCAGGACTTCGGAGAGAGAACCGATTATTGAACAGTGGTCAAAGTGAAAATCTTCAGCTTCCGGCTTTGAGCTACGGAAGTCAGGGGCTTGTGGTCCAGGCTGGGGCCGGATTCCACCAGATTGTGTATTTTCAAGCAATTCCCTCCTCTGAAGGGAGGAGACCAGGGAAAGTCACTTGATCAAGCAGGTAGGAGACCAGATATGTGCTTTGACATGTCAAGTGAGTTTTAATGCAGCCGAGGTCAGCCTACAGTGGAAAATGTGCTCTAGTACTTTGCTGGGACACTGTACTCAACACGGCCTTCCCCATTGTGAAGCCATTAGTGTCACCATGAAAGGGCTCCTGTTAAGTCTGCTACGAAGTTTCTCCTCCCATCATGTGATGAGTACTAAGGCTCAATCCCACCTCTCTCCGTTTCTTGCTTACGGCTGAAAAAGCCCCTGAGAACGTGTAGACCATTAGTGGAAAAGCATCTTCAGGTGAATTAGCACCAGTGCCAGGCCCAGTGTCTTGAAGAAAGTTCTGGGGTAAGTAAACCATTTTCTGCAGTACATATAACTCAAAAGTTTTCTGAGAGCCTACTCAATGCCAGGTCCTGTGCTGGCTGTGGGGACTCCCCTGGGGAGAATACTGCTGCAGTTTAGTCTATGACCTAGACTAGGTTATCAGAACTCTGGGGGTGGTGGTTAATCTGTTGCATAGTTATTTGCTTCCTGCACTGAGTGACTTCCAGACCTTGTCCTGAAGGCTTTTGAGCTCTGGTTCAGAAAGGTGGGTGAGGTGCTGAGAAGGCCCCCAGAAATTTCCAGGGGTAACACAAGACTTTCCTTCTTCTCTGGGGCTTTGGGAGCCTGGGAAATGGCAGCTCCCATGAACGGCTTTCCTGGGCACTATGGTTTTCATGCCCCTTGGCAGCGAGAATGCCAGGTGGGGTGAACCCAGTCCTGCCCACCCCGGTTGGGGAGGTGAGAGGCTAAACAGGTAGTTAAGGTTTGGTCCTAGTGAGGCCCAAAACAGTACAGGCTTTTTGGAACCAGCCAAACCTGGGTTGGAAACCACCTGGCTTTGCCACTTACTAGCTGTGCAACTTGGACAAATTAACCTTTTTGAGCTTCAGTTTTCTTATCTGAAGAATGTAGAGAACAGTATCTTCCTTGCTGAGATGTTCTTAAGATTAAACAAAACGTTAAACGTATAATATAGGGTACAAAGTGACACCCAAGAAAAGGGTCACCATCCTTCCTATCTTGCTGCCTTGTGTGTGCCATGATAAGGAAAAGGGCTGGGTTGGGAAGGGACACCTTTAGGCCTGGGACATGGGTTTCCACACTTGCCAGTGTGGTTGATATGAGCAGCAATGGTCTGTAAAATGGGGCCATCAGGTGCCGATTGGAGGATTTTATAAAATGATAATTTATAAAATTCTTGCCTCAGTGCCTGGCAATACTATGTGCTCAACAGAATGAGACATCATCCCTCTTAGCCTAGATTTGTATCCATGTTCAAAAGGAATACTATCTTCTGGTTTAGAAAGATGAGGTACCAGGAGCAGTCCTGGCTTTTAGGCAAGTCACTCAAGGCTCACAGAATGCCATGGCTTTTAGGGCTCAGAAGAGTTTCTGCTGGGTGAACCAGTTCTTCCAGGAGACCAGTGTCCTATGGCCCTATGGCGTGATGTTCTGGCATTCCTGGCTGCATTCCTGAGCAAAGGGTCAGCCTGAGATACTTCTCATTCCCTTAAGGTGAAAGCATAGTAAAGCTTTCTTTTTTTGATGGGGGCAAAAATTGACCCCAGATGTTATTCCCTGAGGGTTGCAGTGGGGCAAGAGAAAATAAAATCAAGTTTTCCTGTTTAACCTCAGAGGAAAGAGTGTAAAAAACTGCCTTCTTGGATAGGACTTTAACAAATCCAGTGCATGGGTGCTGAGTGGTGAGTGTTAGTTCTTGTAGGTAGCTCTGTGGGGTATCAGGGCAGGTTGGTTTGTACTAAGCATTAATGGAATAACTAAAACCACGGAGAGAGCGCTCAGTTTGAATCTCCACTCTGCACTTGACTTGCTGGGTGACCTTAGGCAAATGACTTCAGTTCTCTGAGCTTTATGCCAATTCTAAGTGACTTGATGCTCACTTCTCCTTTAACTTGTTTTGTGCCTTATAAAATTCTTCTCTAGTTCAGTCCTTCAAGAACCTGTTCATTTCCTACCTCCTTCCATGATATCTTTCTAGATGTCTACAGCTGAAATTAATCTCTGTCCTTGGTTTTTCCTGTTAGCCTAGCCTGCTTTGTTGTGGAGTTATTTTTGAAAGAAAACCTTTATTGAGTATCTACTCTGGACCCGGACCTGGGCTCATTTAATAAGTTTTGAGGTCCTACTGCTATTCTTCCTTTCTCCCCTCGCCCCACTGTCTTTGCCAGGGGTGAATTTTGCTTGAGTTACATGCACCAAAGTCATCTCCACAGTGATCAGTGAACCACCAGGTGATAAGCATTACTATGGCTGTCAGGAAACCAGCAAGACAGTGACAGTAGCTAAGAAGCCCCAGGGAGTATGTTCAAGCCAGGGGACAGTGATTGCCATTCAACTGAGGCGGGGTGGGGGTGGGGGTGTGCCTGGGGAAAAAGGTGGCCCCAGCATGGTCAGGGGAAATGGTTTTGGAGACGTTTTGTGTAACTGGTAGCACCACAGCACCGATGCTCAGACACTCAGTAATCTAGAGCTACACATGCTTCTGTGTTACAGTAAATTATAATCACATTAAAAAGGACATAACTTTCAGGAGACTTGAAAGTGCACATTCTAATGCACTTTTGTGTCTGAAAAGTGAAAATGAGATTGCATAACTCCTGGCAAAGAGAAACTCCAGGAAACCTCTGCCCACATTTCCATTCATTCTCCTTCATTTCACTTATTACTCCTGAAGTTTCCTTCCATGTACAGGGAGCTCCATTATTCTAACTGCTGGCCTCCCTCTGCTTCTGTTTTTTATCAGATTGGTAGATTTGGGATGAATAAGCCAGTTGTGCTCAGTTCTTGGACTTTCTCTGTCCCTGTGGGAGTCAACAAATGGGGAGGCCTGCCTGGGGCCAGTCTGCCATCATGGGGAAGTGCCTGGTTCTGGGGTTTGGGTAACAGGTACACTCAAGCTCTTTCACACTAAGCTGCATCTCCTAACTTTGCCTTCATTGGCAATAAAGGTGTGATTTTAGCTCCCTTCTAATATTTCAAAATTTTCTAATTTATTCAGAACCTGGGTGGTTTATTGGGTCCTTTCAGAAACTCCAGTAGAACTTATGGATGAGGGAGGGCCCAGTCAGAGATACAACTCCCCTTTCCATGGGCTACACATGTGTACTGTCACCTTGGTTTAACCAGAAGCACCTACCTCAATTTCACTAAGCCCTAAAGAAAATTATGTTCTGATGAGAAGCGGCAACTGAGGCATTAATTTGGGAATTTCCATCAGGCTACTGGGATTCTTGGTTTCTGACAGTCCGGGAGTATGGTTATAGCTATGACCAACAATTCATTATCCTTCAGAGGATTTCCATTATCTACTCCAGATGTTTCTTACCAGTCCTCTTTGCTCTACCAGGAGGGCACCGTGCCTTTACCTTGCTTAGGCAAGTTACTCACTCCCTCTGAGTTTTATATTTTCCAAGTGTAGAATGAACATAATACTGTATCCCTTCTACAGTTGTGAGGAGCAAGTGATGTTGTTTAAAACATCTGATATCTAAGAGATGCTCAAGAAATCTTCGTTAACTCATGAATTTTCCCAAAAGAAAGGGTCTTAAATGATTTATTTAATTACAAAACTAATCAAACTAATTTGGAAGGTGATACTGTAAAAGACCCCCAAGAAACAAAAAAATCACTAGGAAATAAATGTTCACTACTGGGAACCACAAATGCCTACACTCTCCCTTATTAAATGGTGCAACCAAAAGGTGACTTTTTTCCTGGTCCTGGTGGATGTGCATTGTCTCTATGTGACATCTCTACGTGATGGTGACTGGAAGGGATTTGCCTCTGCATCTTTGGAGGTAAAAACTCCAATAAAACAACACAAAGAACCAATGAAACTACCAAACCCCTGGTTCTTAGTCCCCAGAGCATCATTCCTGTGTGCCACGGACGGCCCCTCTCCTCAGTACAGACTAGCCCCTTCCCCTAGGGCTGACCAGCTATTCTCTTGGAGATGGGCCTTCCTGGATTGCGGGCAAGGCTATACCTGTAGTTGTGGAACCAGTTGATGACGGTGCTGGTTTTCAGGTTGAGCTGGGTGGCGAGGTCTTCGATGGTTTTTGGTGATGGGTATGGCTTTTGCTGATACGCTCGTTTCAGGGCTTCTTTTTCTTCTGGAGCCAGCACCACTCGGGGTTTCTTCAGCTGGTGCTGGGGCTGGGGGCTGGCGCCCTGGCTGTAGTCAGTGCCAACGGATGGGGGCTCGCAGGGCTGGCTGTCACTCACTGAGCTGTGCCGCCGCTTCATGTAGGCTGGGGAGGAAGAGACATCAGACTAAGGTCAAGGCCCAGCTGTGAGACCAGCCCAAATCCCTGATCCCCACTAGCATGACAGCACAGTGTTGCCTGTAGTGACCTATGTGTAGAGAATCTCAGAACACTTGGACTAGAACCATTCTGTCACCTAGGACAAACTCACCAAGGACCTGCTCTGATGGAATGTGAGGTCCCTATGTGTCCCTGCACAACTTAACAGTTCAGTGGGGGATGCAGACAAGTATTCAGACGGATGCCCATGGTAGAAAGCAATAGGGGAGAGGCCAGCAGGGTGGCTATAGTGGAGGTCTGAGAGAGGGTCCCTGAGGGAGGGAGGATGCTCAACTTGGCCTGCAGATGGGGCTGGGGAGTCTTCCCAGAAGAGATGACATTTAAACTGAACCTTGAAGGACCAAGATGAATTAACCAGAAAAAACAGGCAACGAGGTAGAAGATGGCAAAAGGCTGTCTAGAAAGTGGGAACAGCACGTGGAAGACCAGAGGCAGAGAACAGCATGGTTAAAGCGTGCATGTGTGTGTGCATGCGTGTATGTGTGCACATGTGCACAGAGTGGGGTAGTGGTAGGAGCTGTTGTTAGACGTGAAGCTGGAGAGACAGGCAGAGCCAGGTCAGGACAAAAAGCAATGGAATAGATGAAAAGATTTTATTCAAGGAGCTCAGGAGGAAGGTCTGGGCTAGAGAGAAGAATGTGGGAACCACTAGGATAGAAACTGGCCCAAGTTGATGATAGATGGGAAGCCTGGAAAACAGCAGCACACAAGGTATAAATCCAGGGAGAAGCAGCCCCAAAGGCTCCAGAGAGATGGGAAGAACGCAAATGATGTCACAGAAGGGATGAGTGAGTCTCAGGGAGCAGGTGGCCAACAGAAAGGACAGTGAAGAGGACCCAGGAAGTCCTTTGGATTTCAGTTGGAGACTGGGAGACCTGAGTGAACAGACCCAGGCTGCGGCAGGCTGGGAGTGAATGGGAGGAGAGGAAGTGATGGTGAGTGTGATGCCTAACTGTAGAAGAAAAGCAAGAGACAGGATGGTTTCTAGAAGGGAAAGCCTAGGTGGGTTTTTAAAGACAAGAGAGCTGGACAGGTCGGTGGGTCTTCTGAGTGGGCATGAAAATCCCCTTGGATGGGGCAGGGCATGGGGTATGGAGGAAGGCAGTGTCCCCAGGGCAGAAAGTGACCAGGGGGCTGGCTGGAGATGAGGAGGGCTGGGGAAGTGGCTGGAGCAGGGCACAGGGCTTGGGGAGCACATGGCCAGCCTGGAGGGACGGACAGCAGAGTGCCTGAGGCTAGGGCGGAGGGCCCTAGAGGGACAGAAGAGCACCTGAGGCCTGGGCTGGCAATCTGTCTTTGTGCTGAGGAGTGAGGGGTTAGGGGAGGCCGTGGAGGCAGAGACAGGCTGGGAGTCTCAGCGTGTGGGGCCTGCCACTTGAGGTGTGCCTGGGTGCACTGGTGAGCCAGGGCAGGAGATTGCTGGGTCTCAGGTTCTGGGGTGTTCTCAGTGCTGCACCTGCTCCTCTCTGCTGTGTGCCAGCAACTGCCAGGTGTGCTTCCAGTTAAAAACCACTCTGATTTCCTTAGTAAATGAATCATTCATATGGATCTTTCTAGTGAGCTAGTTTGGAAAATGGTCTGAAAATTCTTTAAAAGTTCTTATAACTGATAGAAGGTGAGAATTATTATTATTTCCTTCAAATGGCATGTCATAGAGCAGTAGCGTTGTCAGCAACAGCTGCAGCTGACCGTTATCATTTAGTCCTGCTGAAACTGAAGCTCAGAGAGGTTAAATGATTCACTGAGGTCACACAGCCAGTAAGTGACAGCACTGAGGTCTGATGTCAGTCTGCTGAGGGCAGTGCAGGCTGGCCTGCCAGATGGTGGCTGGTCCCCTTACACCCACCCACACTGCTGGGCTGCAGCTGTGAACATGCACTGAGACAGTGTCTGTGGGAGCCACAGCAAGCTAAGGGGACATAGCAGCAGCACTGACATTCAGGTCTCAAATGTCAAGGGAGACTACTGATTGCCAGCATGCACCTTAGCCACCAGGGCCAAGGCACTGGTGTGTGTGTCCATCCACGTGTTTGTGAAGAGGTTGGTTCAAGGGCCATCTCATGAAAGGAACAGAAAAAGGGAGGGCAGACTAGGGTAGAGAAGGTGGTTTATGAGAAAGAAAGTAAGGGCAGGAATAACAGATAAAGGATGAGAGCCAACAGGAGAAGAAACAGAAGCTCTATGGGACTGCAGGAAGCACAGTGTACACATGGACCATATGGTCTGGATGACCTGCTGCTGCATTTTTAATCTAGGCTAGACTGGAGGGGGGCATAATTTATATTACAGGAATACAAATTATTTTTAAAAACCCTCATTTATTGAGCACCACCAATGTGTGCAATTGTTATACTAAGTACTTTCTTTCTAATCCTCTCAAGCTGGAGAAGTTAGTATTACTATTCTCATTTTTTTTTCTTTATTAAAGTGTAATTTACATATCATGCCTTTACTCCATTTTAAGTGTACAATTAAATGGTTATTAGTAAATTTACCAAGTTGTACAGCTATTCACATAAATCAGTTTTAGAGGATTTCCTACCCGCTCTTGAGACCCCTAATACCTATCCCCAAATACATTTCAAGCATGCCCCTCCCCTCCATACTATCCTCATTTTATAGATGAAATAACTTAGGTGAGGGAGTTATTGAACTAACTGGCCATTTTATCATTAGAACTAGGCAACAACTGAGAAGGTGAGTCTTCTTCACAGAAAATTAACACAGCATCCCGAGAGGCCAGAAAGGAATGACTGTGCAGCGCTTGAGATTCTTTCCAGCCCCCTCCCACTGGTGTGCATGGGCACTGGTCACGTCTGACAGGCCGGGTTGGGCTGGTGATAGCCTCTCTTGGGAGCAGCTCCCAGGAACACCCTCACTAGTGGAGAGAAGGCAGTGCCTTCCCTTTGGGGACTTCAGCGGAAACACTAACTCTTTTGTAACACAAGATGGCGCCCAGAGCCCATGTGGGGGGCAGAGTGGAGACCTGGCAGGTCCCTAAAGATGGATTTGGGGGACTGAGGTCCATTCTTCTGGCCCAGGATGAGAAATGCACCAGGGGTAAAGTCAGGGCTGCCTCTCCCCTGACACCCAGATGCTCGGGGCAGCAGCCCCACCAGGCTTAAAGGGGCAGGCCTGCCTCTTGACAGAGTGTAGGAAACATTTAACGTGCTTGGGTGAGTACTGATAATGGTGGAAACTCAGCAGTGGATACACTGGGTTTGTGACACTTTTGTTTATATTTAAAATTTCCTATAATAAGAAGGTGAAAAATCTTTTGGGGGGTGATGTGGTACCAGGCTTCTGAAGCTTGCAGCACTGCCTGGAGCCGCCCAAGAGGCATGGCCTGTGTCAGACCCATAGTCTACACACCGGAGGGCAGGCTAGGGCCCTTTGGAGCAGCTCTCAAGGGGCAGAAGGCCAGTGCCTGGGCCCATCGCCAGTGGGCAGCAGCAGTGCCCTTGGATGCCCATGTGGTGGGCTCTCAGAACAAAGGCAGCGAACATGTACTTAAGAGTGCCAGCTTTGAAGTCAGACAGCCCTGAGTTCTGCTCCCTACTTAGACCAGCTGTTGGAATCAGGGAGGTTCCATGAGTGCCTGAACCTCACCGTTACCAGATAATGACATTGACATGGTGATACAGTTATGTGGACTGAGTGGTCTCAGTATAGTGCCTGGCAAGTAGTAAGTATAGTACCCAGAAAATGGAAGTCTCCATTATTACATAGGGTCCCAGGCCCACAGGGTTCCTGGAGATGTCAGAGACTCTTGCTCCTTCTCTAGCCCTTTCTTGGCTGGGTGAGAACAGTGATGGTCAGCTGGAACCTCCTGGTGACCTGAGAGGACTGGCTCAGCTGCCTTGTGGGTGGGGCCAGGCCGAGCCACCCAGGTGCTTGTGATGCCTTAGTTAAGGGCCTCTGCTTTAGCTGATCAAAGGGGGTGGTCACAGCTTCTTAGGGTCAGGCTAGCAGCTATGTCCAGTCTCCATACCTAAGGGATTCAGTTTAGCTGCCCAGGGAGCTCATGGCACTGCAGGTGACCTGACATCTGTGGGCCCCCGAGGGGCAGACTCCCTGAGGAGGACCAGCACTAGGAACTGCAAACATGAGGCAAAGTGGACTCGGCTTTCCACCACCAAGGTGCTTCCCCTTTGGGTTTTTTCCTATTCTGCAGCCTACAGGCTGCAAGAAGAATGCTAATCAACACTCAAGATGGCATTTGGATGCATTTGGAGTTATTTCTCTGGGTAGGCTGTACCCCTAGAGGCTAGAAAACAGCAGCAAGAGAGAGATCTGTTCTGGCAGGAATTTACTCTGCCACTTTTCATGCTGGGTGACCTTGATGGAGGCACCTAACCTCTCTGAACCTAAGTTTCCTGATCTACAAAATGCATTTCTTAATTCTCTCTCTGATAACACATGAGAGCCTCTCGCACATGGTACATATGCAGTAAATGTCGTAACACCCCACCCAGCCACCCACAAGACAAAAGATAGCAACCAAATGAACCACCACCCAGTGCTGTGCTGCACTCTCTGGTTAAAAGCACTCTCAATGCTAAAAAAATCTTTAGATTCAGGTTGCTGGAAGGAAAAAGTTACAGATCTTCCCAGTCCTCCTAGGTACTCATTAGCTGATGATTGTGAAAACATCTTTTGTCCTGTCTTACTGTCCTTGGTCATGGGTCAGTCCCTCCTCAGCTGTGTGTGAAGGATTGAAAAGAAACAGCCTGTTTGTAAATGAGAAAGCAGTCTGTGGGGCAGAGTGGGGAGAAGGTACCTTTCTTCTCCATCCGTTTCATGTCCATCAGCTTCTCCACATTGTTGGGGTCATTCAGCCACAGCTGCATCCGGACAAAGGGCTCCCGTCCCTTCAGACTGAGCTTATGCCAGGGCTTCGGGCGGGCAAGGAGGTCGGAGACAGAGCCTTGGGTGAGCCCTAAGATGGTCTCCCCAAATAAGCGCTGACCTAGGGAGAAAACAGAACGGCGAGAGGGGTGTCACCAAGAGCCAGGGATCTGATACAAGAATGTCACAGTTAAAGTCCAAATAGGGGTTTAAAGACCCAGAGTTAGGCTAGCTGGGTCCTGGCTTGGAGCAAGCACTTAGCAGAAACAGTCCTTCAACCAGACTTCTACCAAACTCCACTGGCAAGGGAGTTGGTACTGCTCTTGCATGCTGCTTATATACAACAAATGATATTTCTCTCCAAAATCCCTAAACCCAAGCTCAGGAGGCCAGGTAGCAACGGGAGACCTTTCTTGTACAACCTCAAACCAGGGGTCTGTCCGCATCTCCTTTCACAATTAGCAAGGTCATCAGGTCTTGCTGAGAAGACACGGCACTTGACCCAGGGTCACAGCAGGGAAGAGGAGGAGAGGGCGCTCCTCAGCTCTGTGTTTTTGAAAGGCAGGCCACTGCCAATTTGAGTGCTGCAAGCTTCAGAGGCCTGGTGCCACATCACCCCCCAAAAGATTTTTCATCTGCTCCTGCAGTTTAAGCTGCCTTTGCTAAATGTGGCTCAAAGTGGATCAAAACCCCTTCCCCGATAAGCTTTTCTTCTCCTAGGCAGGGGTGGGCAGCCGGCTTCACAGGCTGACCAGAGGGCATTTCGCTCTGGAGAGCACAGCAGCATCAAGTTGGCCATGTTTGTCAGGGGCTTAAAAAGAAAGGTTCACTTCCCTGAGAGCCATTCAGCTGTCAGTTAAGAGGGCCACCACTTTTGAAGATACAAATTAGAATCAGTCATAACCTGACTGACCTGACGGGAGAACTAGCTAGAATAAGTAGGACTTACTAGGTGGAAATAGAGGTTGGGATCAGAGAAGCCAGCGTTTGGTCCCATAAAGTGCACAGAACAGGGAAACCCAGGGCAGGGAGCAGCTCGCCCCCTCAGTGGCAGGGGGAACCAGTGGACTGGCCTGTTCCCTGGCTCACGTGCTCCATTGGTGACACAGAAACACCCCATCTGTGTTCCCAGGGAAGCTGTTGAAGGCCATGACATAACATAACCGGCTTGTAAAAAGCAGGCGTCCATGTAAAAGTTTACTGTGTGTAAAGCTTCAGATTGGAGAAATTAATTTTTTTTTTTTGTATCAGTCATTTTAACCTAAAAGATAAATTTACCGATTTTGTAAACCTGTGGTTTCCCTGCTTTCCAAACTCTTAGTTTAGCCTATAAATGACCCAAGTCCTTACTAGTTTTCTGCTGTGGTTGTTTTAAGTAAATTTTACTTAATTCCAACCTGGCAAACTAATCTTTTTTTATTCCAAGGGGCTCCTTGTGCTCAGGAAAGCAACGTGTATGAACAGCTAGTTACTATTACTTGCCACAATCCCAGTTGTATGGGGGAAAAAAATCAAGCGATTATTATTGGAAATTTATGTGTATTCCTAGCTGTGGCTCTCAATTGTTTTCCAGTTACAGACCTATTTGAGAACCTGAAGAAAGCTACAGACTCTCACCCAACAAAACCATCAACTAAAACTCCAGCGACAGTGGAAACATGCACGGTAAAGCCAAGGATGAGATTTCACTGTTCATAATCTCTTAACTGCAATCTTGCAACTTATCAGTGTTTAAAATGAGAATTTTCTTTGGCTGATTTTCAACATTTACATGAAATGGCACTTGCTATAATGGAGTGGGCAGCAATAATGTATCCGGCCTGCTTCCTTGGACTTGTGACAAGACTGTAAAGTAGGGATGCCTCAAGTCTAGGAATCCCTGCACATGTCAATAATTGATGAACATATGGGACTTAGCTGTTTTTAAAAATCAACAGCTACATTTTTATTTTTATGAATTAACTTCATTACAAATGTTCTCAGTTGGTTTTACTGTTTCTCTTGTTCTGTTTTGTACAATGCATTGTCCAGAGAGTGAGTTAGAAGGCCTTAGCTGGACAAGCTGGTCTAACCCCTAGGCTGTCAGGTCACTGGCAAACTTTACTGGAACTCAGCTGCTCCCTACTCTTCTCATCTCTGGGAGAAACAAGACACACAAGGCCCCTTCTGAAGGTGATGGACAAATTCCAGCCACTCTTTGGGGCTGTCTTAGCATGCACTGCAGAGGCATCCTGACTTTCACACCTGGGAAATGAGAAGGACACAGGGGTCTGGGGAGTGGCTGCTTCCATTCTCTGTGTGTTTAAACCAGGAGAACCCTGCGTGGTCAATTCCATAGCACAGGAGCACAGTGGTTTAAAATGATAAAACACCCTAATATTCTTACAGCCACAGCCACTGACCAGCAGTGACACAGCTCTCAGAGAGCCACCTTGGGTCTGACGCACAGGGGCAGGGGTGATGAACTTGGTTCTCTAGGGCTGCCCATCCCAGTGGAGGGGAAGCAGAATGGAGGTGGCTTTGGTGGGCAGCAGGACAGCAACAATAATGGACTATATTTAGCTGCCAGGCACGGTGCTGGGAATTGCTGCTACCCATGACCCTAAGGCGGGCATTTCTATTCTAGTTTGGCTAGGGGATCAGAGTAGAAGTGGCTTGCCTGGCATCACAGACAAAGGCTTTCGCACTCAGCTATCTGGATGCTGTTTGGCTGATGTTGATCTTGCCCAGCTCTGGTGCCTACCAAGGATCTGGGACTCTCCTGGGCCTGTCTCAATAAAGACAGTGTGAGGGGCTCGCCCAAGTCTGCCCTGACCTGCATGCACATCTTCCAAGGGGGTTCAGTGGCGGCCCAGTGGGGGAGGGGCAGGGGCTGACCGCAGAATCTGAGCACCCTTATGGGTCCCTCAGTGTTATCGGCTATGGAACGTCTCAAGTTCTTAGTGGCAGCTTATGAGAGTCTCCCAAGTTTTATGAAACACTCCCAAGGCCTTTGCCTGCTATTCCTGAGAACTCAAATAGGGAGCACCTGGCTGCCTTCCAACTTGGCATTTGAGACAAGCACCTACCGAGGTTGTTGTCTGTCAGCACCTCCTTGACCCTCTTGGTTATGCCGTAGGTGTCCAGCTCTGGAGACATGGCTACCAGTTCTTGGATGCTGAGGGCTGAGTGTCCCGAGAGAGGCAGTGGGGTTGCGGGCTGAGAGTCCGGTGCTGGCGGGTCACTGGGTTCTGGCGGCTTCCCATCCTTACTGGTGTCTATGGGGGGACAGGGCTGCTGGACCAGCTCAGTCAGACTCTTCACTGACTCGCTGGAACTCATCGGGGACTCGGGGGCAGGGCTGCAGCTGGCGGAGGTCTTTGGAGTGCTTTCTGTAATTAAAGCACATGAAAAACCGTGCCTGAAAATAGTTGTCTTGAACCATGTACATCGACTCTCCTTATCTAGGAAATACTAATTAAACGCTCTGTACAAGGAGTATACAGTATGGTATTCTGTGGATCTTAATGAATTGTTCCATAGTTTTTTTTTTTTTTTACTGAGAGTAACCTCTAATTTTCTGTATTAAAAAACAAAAATAACATCAATAGAAGAAAAATTAGGGGTTTAAATGAGAGGTTTCTAAAGGCTTAATATAGGGGCATTCTGCTAAAAAATATCTGTCATATTAATCGTGTTATCAATGTCATGATTTCTTCTAATGAAACCCTGTAATTCTCTAATTCAGGAGTACCTTGGCTAGAATATAACTTAGGTTATTTTGTCCATATTTTCCAGAACAAAAAGAATGGACAGGTTATTTTAAACAAGGGTTGCCCATGATGTGTGGTCACTACAGTTACGAAGACTCTTAAAGGGAAACCCAAGGCCTCAGCCGCTGGCCCCATGGTGGCCCAGGGCTGGGTCTGAGGATCCCTGGTTGGTTTTTACTGTGACTCCCAGAGGGCTCCACAGCACCCAACTCTAGAGGAAGACGGAGGGAACCAAACAGAGGCAGAGCGCCTGCTCTACTCTCCGGCTCATCCATTTTAGAGTTCTGCGCTGAACTGCTTGCTTCTGAAAACCAAGCTCTTTGTCTGCACCACGCTGTAACCAACACCGGAAGCAATTGGGTCAATGTGGACAAACGGGTCCACACTTTCTTTCTTAAGAAGAGCCTCTGCCTGGCTGGCGTCACTGTAGGTGCCCAGTGGGAAACGCCACCCTGCGTTCCGTTGGTGAGTCCCTTCTGGCCCTACTGCTAGCAGCACCCATAAGACCTGACAAGATAGGCTTGATCCCAGTTTGGAGACATCTGGAATAAAGACTTTGGCCATTTTGAAATGTCTAAATACAGAGTAAGACTGTCCAGGAGGAAAATGTGAAGTGACTTAGCACTGAGGTCCTACCCACAAGGCAAAATCTGCCTTTGTTCCAGCTCAGTGTCTTGGCACAATCTCTCCCCCGCATTCCACCGAGGCCGACATAGGGTAAGACCCCACAGTGCCATGTCATGTATGTCACAGAGAGCAGGGCAGGGTCTTTCTCTTGCCGCTTCTCCCTACCAGGGGTCACTCAGTCAATGTCAGCACATGTAGCAGGTACCCCAAAATACTTGTTTCCTGACTATAAAGTAAATGTAACACTGAGTAGGAACTTAATTTCAATTTACCATGTAACATTTTATATCCAGGATAACAAATCTATTGACAATGTATTCCAAATACAAGGAGTATCTTGTATTAATACCCAGAAAGAGCAAAACCCCAAATAAAATAACGGCAATTCAAGTGATAAACCTGTTTATTGTCCTGAACTAGTACAAAGTTCCACCATCACATAAAGCTGTGTCCTCAACCTAGGAAATCAGGTTAAAAAAAAAAAGAACTCAAACTGGTTTGTGAAAGATGTAAAAGACATAGACATAAAAGGCAGAAGTGGTCCATATAAATCTTTAAGGCAATACGAATCCTACAAATCGGATTTCTTCTCTCTGCTCACCCCCAGGTCACCATACAACTGGATATAAAACCCAGCAAATGTTATTTTTGTATCTGAAGCAGCAAAAGGATTGTACTGTAAATTCGCCCTGATTCACCCATGCGAGGGACCAATTTGGCAGATCATCCATCTTGCTCACTGTATACTGTCAAGGATGGCATGAATTCCCCACATGATAAACAGATTCCTTCTCAGGTTTGCGTCCTTTAACCCACAGCAAGGTCAAAATCATGGCTGTCTGGCTAATAAACCGCACGGCACCGGCTGCTGTAGCGCCTCCTTGTTTTGTTCTGGGTGCCAGTGGAGGCAGATCTCACCCAGGAACTGAGCGGCCGTGCAGTTCTTTCTTCCAGGCATTCTCCGTGAACCACTCACGTGTATTTTTGCCACGATGAACCCCTGTGAGAACTAAATAGAGGCGCTCACCACCCATTACCAGTGTCCCTCTGCATTCCCGACCTTGACTACAGACAAAGGCAGAACCCCTGAGAGCAAAACCCTGTCTGGGCCCCGAAACGTGCAGGCGTGTGGAAGTGACACACTGCAGCAAGTTGCTGGAGCTGCCTCGTATCTGCTTCTCCACTCTCAGCCTGAGTCTGAAATGCAGAGAGCAACTGGAAGCCGAGCACACTTCCTGGAGACGATTTCCTCACCAGCCGACACATGCGTGCACAGATAGATGTGCCTGTGGTCTCAGGTCTCAAAAAGCAGGATTGAGCCCACATTTTTTGGACAGGCATGGACAGACACAACAGCAAATGGGACCCGGTGGAGACACCATGAATCCACATGCTTAGAACATCGTGTTGGAAAGAAAGTCATTCCTTAGACAGCTATTTCCAGAAAGCACTGCAGCCCCAGCAGCAGGGCCAGCATGACAAAACCAAACCCGTTAGCACAACAGCCCTGTTGGGGTGACCAAGGTGGGGGGTACTGTCAGGGCAGGGGGGACAGTTGGTTGCCCATATGACTGTCTTGACAGAACAAGTAAAGTGGTTAACAGAGAAGAAACGTTGCTTTTTCTTTTCCAAAAATTAGCAAATGGAGCTCTCCGATTAAAATAATACTCTTTCAAAGAACAAGGCTTTGCTCCCTTCTGTGTAATTAAAAACAATAATTAAAAAATCAAAGGAGTCCTGAGCATGGCATGAAGGTACTGAACTTGGGGACAGGGGCTCACTCTACTAGCCAGCTGTGTTAACTTGAACATGATTCCTAACTTCTTAGAACACCCTGGTGACCTCATCTGAAAACTGCAGACAGGGCTGTCGTAAGGAAGGAAGCTGCCACATAGTTGGTGCTAAGTAAACACAATCTGAATTTTTTTTTTCAGAGTAGTTACTAAATTGTACTGAAATGTATTTGTTCCTCTAAAGGCCTACATGCAACATACACCTTGGGACTGACAGCTGGCTCTTCCATAGTGCCCAGCACGTGATGGAGACACTGGTGGGACTCAAAGGGCTGCATCCTGTGTGATGTGTTTGGATGACATTCCAGGAAAGGTAAAACTATAGGAACAGAAAACAGACCAGGGGTTGCCCAGGGGGAGGGGCAGAAGTGACTCCGAAGGGACATGAGGGAACAGTTGGGGGATGATGGAATTATTCTATATCTTGACTGGGAAGACTCATAGAACAGTTCTGAGTGAAGAGTGGATTTTACTACATGTAAATTAAACTTTAGTAAAAACTTAGGAAAAAAGTGCTAGTGGAAAGAATGAATGAAAGCCATGTCATTAGGCCACTGGGAACATGGCACTGAACAGATCAGAGGTGGCCCTGCCCCCTGGAGCTCGCAGCTAGCAGGGAAGACAGCTATGAAACAGCACATACCTACAGGCTGATGGATATTCTGGTGGGAGACAGATGGGGGTACACAGCAGGGGCGTAGGGACATCTGCCTAGGGATGAGAGAGATGTCCCAGAAGAGGGACATTTCAGGCATGAACAGGAATTAGCCAGGTAAGTTAGGAGGAGTGGGAATGGTGAGAAGGGAGGTAGATTGTTCCAGATGTTTTTGAGGTATCGAACCTGGGGTAGTTGGTGGGTTTGGGGCACGAATGAAACTCAGTGTAGTGAGAGAGGCCCCAGTGGCTGGGTGGTGCAGGGCCTTGGAATTGGCCATGTCTCGTGTCTGTGTTTTAATCCCTGTGAAATGGGAGCCAGGGAAAGGTCTGCTCCAAGACAGGGCTGCTCTGCACCTAGCATTGCTTTTCTTTTGCAGACTCCAAGTGGGCACTGAGGGTTTATTCAAGTCTTGTCTGAAATAGCAAAAAACTGGAAACAGTGTCCATCATCGGTTGACTAGGTATCTAAACTGTGGCATGCTCATATGGTACACTGTTAAACTACAAACAGCAGCGAGAATGTAAGAACTGCAGCTGCATGTGTCCACATCAGAGGCCTAATGAGGAGTCCCCCAAGCAAGATGCAGATCAGAAACAGAGCATGACGTATGCATAAAGCTTGAAAGCTTACACACAATACATACGGTGTGAGGCCACTCAGGTAAGTAGTGAGGGTATGTCACCACACACAGGAATGATAAAAAGCAAATAAATCCAAGGTAGACAAGCAGTCTACTCCTAGGAGGAATAAAATTCAGGAGGGGGCTTCAACACTATCTTTAATGTCTTTTTTCTTTTAAAAATATAGGATTAAATTATGACCAAAAGTTAAGGCTAAAGTTGGGTGATGGGTAGGTGGGTGTTTACTACATTATTCTAGGGTTTTTTTAATGCTTGGAATAGTGTAGACCTAATATTAAAAAAGTAAGAAAGTAAGTTAGTTCACTGTTGCTTCCACATAGAGAAGGAACTTGAGAACACACAGTAAGGCCATGAGAGCTGGAGGCTGGAAGAGTGGGAGCAGGTGTGGAGAGAGATGCAGGTTCAAGGGCAGTTTAGGAGATGGAGGGGCGGGCAGAGGAAGGGGAGCGGCCTGGGTGGTGGGTGCCCGGTGAGCCGCTCACGGAGGGGCACATGGCAGCAGGGCATCGTGGGGCGAGGAGGAAGACCACGGGAAGAAAGCCCACCACCTCGCCATTTGTAAGAGCAGCCACTGTTTAGGCTGACATTCATCATGTGCTTACTGTGTGCAGGCACCGTGTGAAGGAGAACAGGAGGAACAAATTCAACCCTCACAGCCACCTCCCAATGTGAAATAGACACAGTCGCTTCCCTCATTTGACAGCAGATACGGTGCAACTGGCTGGATGGTCCAGTTCTAGATAGCCCTCCGTACAGTCAGTGGTGCCCGCACCCTGCACCCGGAGTGGCTGCTGGAGGTGGGAGTGACTGGGCCTGCCTTCCAGGACACGGCTCCTCTACCATCCACCTGTCAGCACACACAAATCTCAAAAACATAACCACGAGTCACAAAGAGCTGATCCCCTCGTGGGATTAGGGAAGGGAACTAGAACACATTTCATACCAAGTATGAACGGGGCAGTGTGCCGAGGGCGTTTACACATGGTTTCATTCATTCCTAACAGCCCTGCGGTGGAAACATACCCCCACATTCTCCAGCGAGGAAACTGAGGCTCAGACAGGCAACTTGGCTTGGCCAAAGTCACATGGATGGAACATGGGTCAGAAGCAGGTCAGGAGTGGAAAACCTCGATGCTTCTATCCGTCCTGCCACCTGCCCACACCCACAGGGGTTCTGGGTCACAGCCTGCCTTCACTCATTCATTCACTCACATTTTTAAAGCACCTACTCTGTCACGCACTCTGCTAGGCCTTGGGGATAAGGCAGAAATTAGACGAAACCTTGCTTTCAAGGAGTCTGCAGATTACAGGACTGAGACAATTGAAAATGAGTAATTTGCATATTTGAAAAGCCCCTACCCAGTCCCATCCATCCAGTTTTGACAGCAATAGTAAGGTGTTACATTTAAAAAGTGATCTATGTGAATTAATTTTTTTACGAGGCGTTGAATCTTGCAGAAGCGGAGCTTGGTTAGTAAGCTACAGAAAGCAGGGACAGTGACTCAAGGCCCTCTGAGATACAGAAGGCATTCAGGAACTATAAAAGGATTACGAAAAATATTATATTCCAAAAACAGCAGGCAAACAACAGCTGCCTTAAGTTTTCAATAGAAGCCAATTGGAAACGCGCACCCGCCATAATTTTCAGAGACAAATCTCTCTGCAGTTTATCCGATCCACTGTTTAAATTTCCATACCCAGCTTTCTATCTGTAGTAATAATAACCCAAATTCCATTTAGTGTTCATTTGAGCAGTCAGGATAAAGTCATTTCTTATTATCTCCCCACTGTGTAAAAAACAGCTTGAAGGTAGGAAGTCAGCAAGCATTTTCACCAAAAAGTAATTATTGTAAGTGACATTTTTACTGCTGGCATGCCATAAGGCGAACTGTACGTTCAGAAGGACAAGTTGCTGAAACAAAATGACAGGGTACTCCGTGACATTCTGACAAGAACCCAAACATTATTTAACTGGCGGCTGGTCTGATGCACCACTTTTCATTATGTCCATGGTTTAGGCTTTGAGCCCATGCCAAGCCAGGAAATTCCAAGTGCCTATAAAGACAGACGGGTATGGAAAGGCGGGAGAAAGGAAGAAGGTTAGCAGGGAGAAGGGGGTGGTTATGGCCTGGCACATTTAAGTGCGAATGAGTGAGGACGCCTGGGGGAGGGATGGGGCCTCAGCGCAGTGGCCAGCAGCGCAGGGTGTGAGGAAAGGCGGCAAGTTCTTGAGTGTGCAGGGCAGCATCCTAAGTCCACCAGGAGCCCTAGTGGCCTGGAAGGACCCTGCCCAGCCTGGGGGCCTTTCCAGCCTATGGCACTGACAGCTTCAGAAACCATAACACGGTGACCCCAACAATCCGGAATGCTTCCCAGCGGAGTTCAGATGGACAGATCCTGATGTGGACACCAAACTTGCCCTGAACATGGGGACTCACCTGAGTGCTCACCCTGTGCTCTGAAGAGACCTGCCACCTGCTGGTTATAGCTAGAGTCTGTTTAGATAGAATGAGCTTCTGTGCATCAAAGGTGAACAGCAACGCCAATCTGACCTCTTGTATCTTAATCACACATTGGCGAGGCCTGTGCCACGCAGTAACATGAGACCCCCTTGCATGACCAGCTCTGAAATTTCTGACTAAGTCCTTCCTGGATGGCGCTGGTGCTAACAGGCTTGTCATTTCCCAAGGCTTGGCTCTGATTCGAGCAGCAGATACTCACAGCCCTTGTCAGAGTGCTACCATATTCCTCTAGTCATGTGTCACCCTTAGACACGGCCAGTATAAAAATGTGGAGTTTTCTTGAGTATGAGTGGTATTTAATATTTTGACCAATTAGCAGGAGCTTGACACAAAGCATGTGGCTACTTTATTTAATAGATGTCACAGAGACACTCAGGAGCGTCCCATACTGCCTTACTGTGCCGTTTTCCTACCAAGAAGGAAAGGAGAGCAAGCCAGCAACATACTAAGGAATATCAGCCATGCAAAGGAGCCACACTGAAAACGGCCTTATCTCCCGTGTCTACACTGGCGGGGGAGCGCGCAGGTCCAACTCCTGAGGTCCACTCCCACACGGCATCGAGCAGCAGCACGGCCCTACCCAGCCCCAGGTTGCCTTAAATCACTGAAAATCTCAGCAGCAAACCTAACAAATCACTTTTTTTCCCCAGTAGCATAAAAGAGTAACCTAAGAAAGGCTTGGGAATGGGAAGGTCGGGGAAGGAACCAGGGGCGGGCTGGGTGGCACCTCTTTCCCCGTTGGCACTAGTTTCTTTTATAAAATGGAAGAGCAATGATCTCTCTCTCACGCCCTCTGCCAGGACTGAAGTAAGAATAAGACAAGAGGAGCTAAAAGTCCCTGGCACTTAGTAGGTGCTGGGGGGTGGGGGTGTGTGTGAACAATGTATTTTCTTAACTCTGCCTAAGTAACTGTTACAATGACATAGGAGCCAAAATACTTTATTTATTAACAAAGAAAACTATTTTTTTTTTTGAGATAGAGTCTCACTCTGTTGCTCGGGCTAGAGTGCCATGGAGTCAGCCTAGCTCACAGCAACCTCAAACTCCTGGGCTCAGGCGATCCTCCTGCCCCAGCCTCCCAAGTAGCTGGGACTACAGGCATGCGTCACCATGCCCGGCTAATTTTTTCTATATATTTTTAGTTGGCCAATTAATTTCTTTCTATTTTTAGTAGAGACAGGGTCTCGCTCTTGCTCAGGCTGGTTTTGAACTCCTGACCTCGAGCAGTCCACCTGCCTCGGTCTCCCAGAGTGCTAGGATTACAGGCGTGAGCCACTGCACCCGGCCAGAAAACTTGTTTAGTAAAATCAAGGTTATTTAACTTGTGCTGTTTATATCTTACCTACCCAAACATGATTTCTCAGCCACTTAAAGATGGGGCCTGTGCCTTTCAGGGAATAGAGAAGCTTTCTACGCACTGTGGGGTGCCAGGGGACGGGGGTCCAGATGTGAGCAAGGCAGCCCCTGTGCTCCCAGAACTTGCAGCCAAAGGGGGAGACAGACCTCAGTAAGTAGTCACCGTAACAAAGAGCCTGGGGCAGTGGGTGCTCACAGCACCTGTAATACCAGAGCTGGCCGTGAGGGTGGACCTGGGGATCGGGGGCAGCTGCATGAGAGGAGGTGGGGAAAGGAGTCCGAAGACAGGCCAGGTCACGGACTAAGCAAGTGGGACTTGATCTGAGGGAGGCCAGGCAGCAGAGTGACCATTCAGATGTGCACTGTAGAAAGGCAGAGCTGGCCTGAGCAAGGGGACACCTGCCTGAAGACGGGGTGCTCAGCAGGTACAGAGCTGTGCACAGCTCTGGAGTGGGAGTGGGGAGCCAAAGGCAGTCTGTCAGGCTGGCTCAGGGTGCCCTGGGGTAGGCAGGCCACTCACTTTGACAAGGAGTGCTGGGGGGAGCACCTCTCGGGGGGACTAGGCCCAGGGTCAGGCGGTCTCTGGCCGTGCAGGCAGGTTGGTCCTCCCCATGGCCTGGCCACAGCCCAGGGGAACTAGAGATGCTCACCGCTGCTGCCAGGGAGTCAACTCACTCAGCTCTTCTAATGAGACACCACCTCCGTGTGACCCAGAACCTCCCTCCCACCTGGGATGGTTCTTCACACTCTTTCCTTCTCCCCAAGCTGGGAAACCACACTGGGGAAAGCGACCTTAGAAATCCTGTGTTGATTAGAGACGCACAAGGAGAAGCCGCAGAGGTGACAGGGTCCTGTGGTGGGCTAGGGCCCACCCGTGGGCGGGGAGGGGACCCTGCCAGGGACTCAGAGCGCAAGTCTGCTTTCCCTCAGGGCTCATTTTTCTTGTGTATCTTTTATAAGCTCTTAAGGAAATACGCACATCAAAAGCAGAGCTTGGAGATATTAAAAATTAAAAACCCTGCTTAAATTACAATTCAATTTTTGTAGTGAACTCACAGTCTGGCAAGACTGCTGAAGTGACACTGGGTGACACAGTTGGCCCCACTTTAGGGGCACAGTGCTTGCCCTACTCCAGTTTTTCTCCAGATCCACACTGATTTAGAAATAATGCTTTCAAATTACCTTCAATAACCTTATTACCGAGCCAGCTGTGCATATGAACACTTATCAATGCGTCCCTGTGCATTAAGAGAAAATGTATGTCATACAAACAGTCTAAATATATAATACCGAGATGGGAAAAAACAAACCCTCTAGTTAAATTGCTTTGCTGTAATCAAAGATTAATCACTGCGTGAGCGTGCGTGTGTGAGTGTGTGCGCGTCCTCTCTTTTTCTCCAGGGTTCATTTCTGGCTTTGGGCAAGCCCACCCATCCCTCACCAAGCCACACTCTCCACCAGGCAGCTCACACCACTGTTCTGATGGTGGAATTAATTTTCCCAGATTTCTGAGAGTTGGAGGAGCTAAGTGGTGGTCTTAAATGTTGCTTTCTTTCTGAGTCTTGTAGGCCTGTAGCTGAGAAACCCTCCTTTCCCCCAGGTGCGTGGTGGGCAGCAGGCTTGGAGGCGTCCATCTGTGCCTGTCCTGAGAGCAGCCTGTTCCTTCTCGCTGCCAGTCAGCCTGGTGTGCAGGTGGTGACGTTTGGGCTGTGACGGAATGTTCTTTCGAGAATCTGTGGCTGACCGCAGCCAGTGGCATGGAGGGCTGCTCCCTGCCTTGCACCCGACGTGCAGGTGAGTGAACTCATCTGGCCCCATGAGGGTCTGGGGCCACGCCGAGTGGGACCAAGTGACATTTTCGTTATACGAGATGGTATTAGAAAAGCCATTAAGGTACATTATTTTACACATCCTCCTAATCTCTCCACACTGCTTTACTTAATTTGTGATGAAATTGTTGAGAAAGGGTACTTAATGTAGGACAGTCAGTAAAAGTAATTTATCATCTTCCCGCTTCAGTGCTCACGTTATCAGAGAACTCATTTTCTGCATTCATCATGCAATCAGCCTATTATTTGCATATTAATCAGGCAGTGGACCATGAAAGAACTGCATCCCAGCCAAATGCTGCACTATCTCAGGAGAAACACTCGGTAATTATCATACATCAGTGTTATGATGTGGTAATTGATTAGAACATCTCTCTGCTGCCCCCGGGGAGTCCCTCTGCTAACCCAGCTCCAGGCACTCTGGACGGGTTTTTCTTTTCCTGCAAAAAATCAGAGTAACCACTGCTGTTCTCTCAGAGTGCTATTTCTGTAGGGTATTGATCCTCTTTGCCAAATTCATGAGGTATTTTAAACCATGTGAAACAAAACCGGCCTTAACTCAGGAATGAGAAGGTCTGACAGGGACTTGGGAATGTCCCTCTGGGCCCGTGTGCCCTCTTTCCTCAGCATTTTGGGTTCAGAGGTGCTGCTTCGGCTTCCATAAACATTTCCTTATCAAATAAAATGTTGTAACTTCAGTCCTTCCTAATTGCAACGCTGGTACAAAGGCAGTTTGGCTGCTTTATTTAGGTGCCAAATGACAGACTAATTTTGGCCTTCCTGTAAAGGACAAACCCGACCTCTGCCAATTCAGACTCCGGCTATATTTAGGAGCCCGGTTCCAAAGGGAAGAGCAAAACACGAAATCCAGATGAAGCCAATGATGGAAGCCTCCTGGCTGGCTCCTGTGCTATGTGGGACAGTGCCAGGAGGGACTCCCCTCCTTCCTCCTTGTGGGGCAGCTGAGCATGGCCCACGAGCCAGTCTGCGTGGAGCTGGGGTTGGAGCACTGGCTGGGGAGGCCATGACAGCTGTATGCTGGGGCTGCCCTGCAGCGAGGAAAGGACCTCAGGCCACTGTGTATATGTTCATTGAATTTAGACTGGAAGGGGTTTCGAAGAAGCATGGACCCTCCATCCTACGCAAGATGGATTATCACTTGTCCATGACCAGATTTCATAAACTCAAGTCCAATGCCACCATTGACTTGTCGATCGTCCCTCCCCTTCCCCTGCCTAGGTCCCTGGTGAAACACATGGGACAGATCCCAAGGTAAACCGAGGTGTCTGTTCTTCTATCAATTGTTTGTTTTGTCATGGATCTTTTTCTTGATATTTGTCTATTTATAATCTGAAGCCCAATTCTGTTCCTTGTTTTGAAGTGTGGCTTTGCCTTTTCTCTGAGTGTGCTTCCAGGGATCTAAGGGACCAGGTCCTCAGGGCCCTGGCACTTGCTCCTGCAGACACCTCTGCCAACACACATCAGTTCTGTCATTTTATTCCCATACCTTTCTAAAATCACCTGAGGATTTCTAGCATTTAAGTTTCTTTACTCCTTCTCTGGAACTTAACCACTGGAAACTGAAGTCCTCACTTGTCCCAATGACCTACTTTAGCCTCTTGTACTGAATGCCCAGTGTGCTGTAACTTCTGTTTTCCAAGGAAAGCCTCATGGGAAGAGAAAGGAGACGTGTCCACAGGCCTGGCTGTGTCTGCCGGGGCGTCTCCAAAAGGGGAGGTAGGGAGCGCCAAGGGAGGTAAGGAGCACCAGGATGGAGGGTGCAGGCAAAGCCAGCAAAAGAATGATAACAGTTGTGTTATCACTCACCCTTGCCAACAGCCACCCCGTTTCCAGCCCAGATGGCCTGGTTCCAAAGCCCCAAAGCCCTGTAGTCTTACTCTTGAAGCTCAAGATTTTGTGTGAACTTTAAGGAATGGTCTATGGACAGGTAAATTCCAAAGATGGAATGGCATTTCATAGAAGCTAAGAGTCCCGAGAGCCGTACACAGGTCGTCCCTCAGCAGACCAATGGTGTCATCAACGCCAGCCAACATCTGCACTTGACAATCTCCACCAAAGAGGTCAGCAAGCAACTGGACTTCTGTTTTAAAGCCAGATGTCTAATATTTCATGTGTGCATGTCTATTATTCTACAGTGTTCTGTGCACACACAAAACAACATATAATAATAGTGGTGACAGAAAAGCAAGCATTTAAATAGCACTTACTCTGTGCCAGCCTTGCTGTTCTAGAAGCTGTTATACATGAACATATTTAAACTTC
This sequence comes from Lepilemur ruficaudatus, assembly GCA_963574885.1. Taxonomy (NCBI): domain Eukaryota; kingdom Metazoa; phylum Chordata; class Mammalia; order Primates; family Lepilemuridae; genus Lepilemur; species Lepilemur ruficaudatus. The sequence continues at coordinate 19,526 of CAUYRT010054451.1, read as the reverse complement.
CCAACAGCCTAGGAGGTAGGTACTTTATTTTTCCTATTTTATAGAAGAAACTGAGGCACAGAGAGGTTAAGTGACTTGTACAAAGTCACAGAGTCACTAACTGGCAGAGACAGGACAGGCCCTTGACAGCTGGCTCTGAGCCCACCGTGCTGCATACAGGCTCATGGGTGGTCACTGCAGGACAGTTTCTTAGGTTTTGCTGTTAAAAATCAATCTCAAATCTCTCTCAGTAGTGGTTGGTTAAATAAAATATGGTACAGCCAGGTACAGGAATTCCCCATAGCTGCAAAAAGAGGGGAAAATTCTTCATGTACTGATAGAGGAAGGTCTCCAGGATACATGCTAAGTGAGAAGAGCAAGGCACACGGGAGGCAGGAGGAGGGGATGGGTATATACACACATAATGGGTGCAGTGTGTGCCGTCTGGGGGATGGACACGCTTGAAATTCTGACTCAGGTAGGGCAAAGGCAATATATGTAACCTAAACATTTGTATCCCTGTAATATGCTGGGAAAAAAAAAAAAAAGAAAAAGCGAGGAACAGGGCCTTGGAGTCCTGCATAGCCCCAATCTGTGGAACAAACATCTAGTTGCATTGACTGTCCTGAAGGATGTGTGAAAAGCTGGGGACAGGAGCCCCTGGGGGTGGTGACTGATTTCTTAAAAGGAGTATAACCCTTTTAAAGCGTGTATTTTGTAACCATGGTGCATTTTACTTACTTAAAAAACCCTAAAAATCATGTAGTTTTTAAAAAAGTCAAATAAATCTGTGACTCTGGGCTACTACTTCTGCACTCTCTTTCTGGTGAGGCACAGTGACAAATCCTGCTCTAGGAACAGAGACCCTCGGGGCTGAGTTTGCCAGAGTGGTCTTTCCCAGGGCATGGTGAGCAACAGTGCCAGGAGCTGGGGCTCCAGGACGCTTTGGGGGCACAGGAAGCCTGTGTAGGGCACTTTCCTCACTTGACAATGACGTCCGTTGCTTTGTAACAAGACATCACGTGGGCTGTGGTGCTCGGAGGCTGGCTGCCCCAGGATGCCTGTTTGGGACCTGCAGGTGCAGTGTCTTCTGAGAGGGGACAGGTTGGGCTGCCCTAGGAGTGAAAGGCCCTCCATGCACCCTCTCTGTTCTCCTGCATTAACATGGCAGGGCCATGTTTTCAGGATCACATCCCACAAATGTTTGGAGGGGCCTGGAAAGCAAAAAGAGCAGGGTCCACGTGGTGATGACGGGCCATTCCATTGAGGTCATGGCAGTGATCCTGACAAGTCACACATTGAGGGAACTTCCAGACAGCGCGTCCTTCCCTGTGGCTTTCAGGGGCCACCCACAGACCCGCCTGGCCGTCTCTCTGCACAGCCTGCCTCAAATGTCTCTGGAAGGGTTAGCGGTGGTGCGAGCACACTCCTTTCTGCCTTAGCTCAGCTGAGGTAAGGCTGAAATCTCTTGAATAGAAGTTGATTAGAGGTAACTTCACAGAGCACGGTTTTTGTACCCGAGTCCATTTTGGTGAGCCTTGGGGAGCCTCCTCACTCCTGCCCTGTGGGCTCTGGGCTGTCTGTAGCCCTCCAACTAACGCCTCTGGGAAGGTTCTCTGAGCCCTACCCCTACAGGCCCCACCCTGTGGCCTGAGACAACTCCTGCATTGTCTGGCTTGCCGCCTGGGGTACACTCAGCAGCAGCTGAGGCTGTCTCTGGGTATTCCTGGTGGTCCCTGCTCTCCGTGCACTGGGGCTATGCAGCCGCCACCCTGCCTGTTCCATGGTCAGGAGAGAGCTCTTTCCCCTGCTCATGAACTTGTGGCCCCTGCTGTCCTTGGTTCTTAGATAAGGGTGTCTTCCCTGAACTCCAGACACCCTCCCCGGCCTCCATCCTGTGATCTCCTCAGCTGTGAGTGGTGAGAGCCGCAGCCAATGGGGGAAGGGTGCTTGGAGCTGACGGGGCAGCTGGAGTACCTGAGGCTGACACAACTGGGGGTGGGCACCTGCAAGGAGCTGGCAGCCCCCGTCCTGTCCTGCCAGTCTACCTGGTTCTTCTTACTCGAGCCTTGAGGCAGCGATACCAACAGTACTCTACACAGAGAGGTTCTTCCATCACCTACTTTCCTAAAAAGAAAGAGGCCTCCGAATCAGGGGCTTCTAATGTTTCCTCTTTGTTGAAGGCTCCATACAGGCCGCCATCTTTCCCGTCTCTGAGCCTGTGCACCCCCAGGGCTCTCCACCTGCAGAGTTCTGCTCCCTCACCCCTTTGCCCTCCTCAGCTCCCTCAGTGCCGGGGGCCTCCCCACAGCCCGAGCCCACACACGCCAGACGACAGCTGCCAGGAAGGCAGGCTGCGTCTGAATCCAGACACCTGCCTTTTCTCACATCCGGGTGGGCAATTCCTTTACTGCGCCACTCTTGATAAATTGTCCTAATGCAGTCTACGACCAAGAGAGAAAGAAACCACAGTGACAGTCGGGGTGGCACAGAGGGCTGAAATCCTGGGCCAGGTGACGCCACCTGCTCAGGAAAGGGCACTTTCTAGTCCACGTTTCTCTTTGTTTCTGATCTGTTGCCTATGGCTACTTGTAAATCAGTTACATACAAATCTTTTTAGTTACGCAAACAAATGCTGAAATAATTCTGTTTGAAGAGAACCAATAGTTACTTTCACTGATTTATTGCAATGAAACAGAAAAAAAAAGAAAAAATCTAGGTTAAGGCACTGAATGAAGAACTCTCCCTGCTTCAGACAGTGCTATGAAATTTTTGGGGCATGCAATCGGCCCCTCCTTTCCCTGTTAACATGCTATCCAAATGCACCACACCCTGATCTTCGCCACTGACGTGAGGGAGCTTATTCAAGGACACTGAATCCTATCGCAGAGTCCAAAGCACTAGAACCCTAGACATAGTTTCCTGGCTGTCCGGTGGGCACCAAGCGAATTGCCATGATGCACATTAATTAAAAAGGAATCAGGCCCTGTCCACGATGGGGGCTGTGGCCACGGGGACCTCCCAGTTGTGTGAGGGCCCACAGCCCCGTCAGACCACCCACGTTAGAGACAGACCATAGCAGCTGTCCTCTCACAAAGGCAGCTGATACTCTGCTGATGGAGAACAGCGACATGCACCGTGGAATTCTCCATGGGCAGAGAAGGCTTGGAACACACAGTTCCTGACTCACACCACGCTGGGGAAAAGCTGGATATTTTATGGTTAATCTGAGGGGACCGGGCCACCCTTCTGCTTGTACAGCTTGCCACAACACACCTGAAGCCAGCGTGAAAGCGGAACAGGAGGAGCCTGTTAGCGCCAGCAAAAATGCTCCCATGTTAAATAGGCACCAAGCTGCGGGTGCCGGTGGCTCTTCTGTTCATTCTCTGTATTGTACGATTGTGTCACATCCAGGATGATCTCTTTCCTTTCCCTTTTCCTCTCCCCCAGGGCAAAGACCTTAATCACCCCAAAGAAGTGTGAAGAGAAAATGAGTTTTAAGGAATGAAAAAGAAAAAACAGACGATCCAGTGGTTTATTAGGTCACTTCTATCTACCTGTGTACTGCCACCTACACACAGACACCTTTGTTATACCTCAAGGTTTGCTTCCCTTGAAAAAACCTACCAGCTGATAAGCAGACCACACTCTGAGAAAACAGGTCTTAATAGTCCCCCCGTTCTCTAGGGGCTCTGCTACTGCAGAGCAGTGTGGGGCCGGGAATGATGGATGATGCCGGGAATGACAGACAGACAAAAAGGAGACGCAGAATCGATCCCCAAAGACCACCTGCAACTGCATCTTCAAATGCAGTTTTCCCAGTGAGATCACAGATGACCCTGGTTAGAACCATTTACCTCCCCCATCCCTCCCCGAGGCACTGAGAATTTTTAAAGAAGTCAAGACAAAAATGTAGAAAATTAAGACTTATCAGGAAATGTATTAAAAGGTAACTGATTTGAAGATCAGTCCTTTACAAACCTCTTTTCTTAAAATAAAAGTTGCTTATATGACTGGCGTGGAACCCAGTGCTCACCTTACTCTTTACTGAGGCCTCAACAGCTTCCAAGAAAAAGCCAAGGTCACTGGTGACACTGGTAGTTAAAAATGTCATCAAGTTTCCTTCATACCCAAGGCTGTCACCTCAGCATTCCCAAAGGAACATTCGGAGGTGGTTATATCCACCAAGAGGAAAAAAGAGATGATGCAACTGAGACTTCAGTTTCTCTCTCCTCATTGTAAAACTGATCAGCAAGTTTGACGTATAAATCCCTAAAGCAAATGGCGGCACTGAGGGACGACAGAGCTGGGCAGGAAGAGGCAGCCAGGGATCTGCAGCGAGGAAGATGGATCTTGGGTCAGCATCTTGCTGCTCGGGTTGGGGAGGCCACCCTAGCATATGGCACCTGATTGCCATGGTAACCACACACAGAGTCGCCTCACTCGGCCCCCACCACCTCTGCTGTGAGACAGCAGCCCTTACTGAAGGGCTGCAACTGGCCGACAGGACAGAAGGCAAGTCTTTGAAGTCCCTGCCCACCTGGGAGGGAGGCCAGGCCAGCTCAGAGGCCGGATTCTCAGATACTGAGCGTTTCTTGCAGTATTCGGGAACGAACCGAGCCAGGTGTACAGTTACCTGCCTGCAGCCATCTGGGTCTACCACGTGGAGCTGCTTCAGGCAGAGAGTGGATGGGGCCACCGCTGAGGACAGAGCATCTTTCTGGGTCTAGGGGCCACTAGGGAAGGATTCTGTGGTAGCTGTGGTGACAGCAGGAATCAGAATCCTGTGGCAATCTTAGGAATAGAGGGCTCATCCCCTGCCAGCAGGGTGAACACTGCTGAAAGCTTCCCCCAGAGACACTGTCAGGGCAGATTCCAGAGTCTCCTATAGTCATTCATCCCAAGGATTTATTTCACAAATCTTTTCAGCTGCTCAAACAAGGGTTAGAATAATTGTCTGCAGAGCACCTACAGTTACTTTCACTGGCTTATTCTGATAAAAGAGAAAAAAATAAAATAAAATCTAGGCTAAGGCGCTGAATGAAGAGTTTTACCTGATGGCGGGGGCCTTTCTCACTTTTAGAAAATAATTCTATTTTTCTAATCTAAATTCCATATACTGAAAGCATAGCTACTTTAATTTTTAGAAACCCTCTTGAAAATATAATTGATAATATGATAATCTTGCTTTTTATCTTGACAAGTACCTTCCTGTCTTTCTGGCCGAGAGAAACATTTTTGCTTAGCTGTTACTGTGATGTACAAAAAAAATTTTTTTTATATGACAATATAAGAAATATTTTTCCATTTTTCTCCAAGGTCACCATAATTATTGCTTCTACCAGAGGCTTCCCTGTGGCTGACAGACCGCAGGAGCTTGGGGTAAGTGACCTGTGCTCAACCTCCTCCCGTGCTGGGGTGAGCAGGGATAGCGCCCCCCACCTCTTCTTAAATGCCACTGGCAAGTTCTGTCGTGTTCTGTCTTCTCCTGGGGCTCACTGCCTGTTTCTCTCTCCCTCCTCCAATCTGCAGACTCCCCAAGAGTTTTAAGTGACTTTATTCTATAAAGTAATTTGATATTTTACAAATATCATTGATATTCCTCTTAGGAGCCCAGTGTGTTTTTTCTACGTTGGAAATGTGACTGTCTTACGAATGTTCCAGCACAGTGGTGATGATCTACTACAATAAAAAGTGAAAAGCCATTCTTTAAGGATTTGTTCCGACAAGTAGGTGGTTCTGGCATTGATCATAACAGACCTGGCCTCCAGGGAGACTTCCTGTTTTATTTAGGAAAAAGGGGTTTTGATCTAGAAAACGTTAGTCTCATTCTGCCAAGTCCAATCCTGCCTTGGATGGGGCAACAAATACTCTCAGGAGTTTAGGGGAGGCCAACTTTCCATAGGGGCAGGAGGCAAGGCTAATTTTTCACGCAGATGTCCGCAAAACTCTAGCACAGCTATGCCCATTGTTTGCCCTGAAGTATTTTGAATGCTAGCCAGTGCAGGGTAAGTTCTCTGGTGCTTGCTCACTAAATTGGCCAGCCCAGAAATGAAGTGATCCTTCTTCAGATGGACTCCCATTCCATCTAGATGTCTAGCCAAGACCTGTGGCGCGGGTGAGACACACCTTTCTGCCCTCCGCTTTGGTCAAAATCAAATCAGAACACTGGAAACATACAAAGATCTCAACCAGGAACTCTGATGCCACCGCCGCGCTCCGGCTGCATCTGCGTGTGGGCGGGGGCTCCCACAGCAGCAGCCGCTGCCAGCCAGCTGTTCCCCGCACTACACATGTTTCCCCTCGTAAAGCTTCCAGCAAGCTGGCGGGCTTTGTGCTCCTCACTTAGCTTTGTTTGTGTTTTCAATGAATCAATGGGATATGGAGACTAAGCAACATGTTTAGAAAAATAGAGAAAGGAAAAAAAGAGGAACGGCTCATGATGCTGGCGGCTCCTAAAAGCTGGGTGAGAAAAACTCTGCTACAATTATGGGCGCAGGGCATGAGGGAATGTATGAGGGAGCCCAGGAGCCAGGGCCAAGGTTGGCCTCGGTGGGCTTGGGCTGTGTTCAGGCACCACAGCCGGGAGGCCTGGCAGCAGAGAGGACAGGTCCAGTCGGAGGCCTCAGGGACCTCCAAGACCTCTGGGCTTGTAAATGCTGACAGGGGGCACCCAAACTTCTCCGCCTACACCACACCCCCTATCCCAGCCTGCACCCAGGCCTGATTTCCAGCCTCGGCCACTCTCCTGGGCGTCCCCAGCTCACCATCCACTCACACCTGAGCTGTTCCCGGGGCCTTCCTGGCCACATCCTTCATGCTGCCCCACCCAGTGCCTGCCTCAGACTCTGACCTTCCCCATCCTCCTGCCTGGAGGCTTCCCGGATGGACTGGAGTCTCCCTGACACGACCCCACCGGGAGAGCAACATGTGCCTGTACCTGTAGCATCCTATTAGATCACGAGCTCCTGAATGAGGAATCTGTCTCTGACTTAGACCCCAGCCCTGCCCCAGCCTCTATGCCTGGAAACCACAGGCCGCAGCAGGACTAGAAGGAGTGAGGAAATGTTACAGGAGGCTTTTCACACGGCTGCCTACGCGCTCTCCAGTAGAAAACAGGACCTCGAGGGACCCAGTTTGCCAAGAGGACACCGTATTTTCAGCTCATCAAATCCAGAATGAGGGGTCCCTTTGAGTCTCCCCAGGATGGACCAGAGGACAGGAAAACATAAAATATATTTATATTTCATATAAAACCAACAGAAATCAGCTGGTTACCTGAGCTCACACAGCCCTGCGGCAGGGGGTCCTGTAGCGATGTCACAGAGTGCATGACTAAAGAAAAAGAAGGGCAACAATTAGAGGAGGAAACAAAGCCCCGGATTTAAAGCTTCCTAACCGAGCAGCATGGGCCGAGGGAGGCCCCCATTGCCCACGGAGAGGGGCTGGCAGGGGGCCGTAGGCCTGCACCGGAGGCTGCTGCGATGGAGCCAGGCCCCGGGCTGGGAACAGGCGGAAGCCAATGCCTGCTCCTTTTCACGTCTGTGCCTTTGGCTGATTTTCCTTCTTGACTCCCTGATTTAGCTACTTGACTTTTACCTATATTTATGTATAAATAGCATTTTCTTAATTGGTAACTCATTTTCTGCTGCTTATAAAATTAGCCAGGCATAATCTTCTCTCTCCTAAAAGCTAAAGTCAGTCCCATGGCAACAGGTTGTGGAGGAAGGGGGCAGCTGTCTTCCTCCCTGCACCGGCCAATAGGGGAGGGTGGCTGGGCGCCGCCCTGAGCAGAGTCCCTTCTTCCCTCCCTGCGGTGGCCCAGGTGGGGCTGCTGTGGCCAGGCCCTTCTAAGGTGGTGGCCAGCTCCTCCACAGATCCTTCTTTCCCCAGCCCTGCTCCCAGGTGGCGCTGCCGTTACCTGGCCCTTGCTGCTGCCCTTGAACGGGCAGGACACCCTGGCCCAGCTCGCCGTTCAGCCAGAGCTGCATCCGGATGAAGGGTTCTCGGCCTTTCTGGGTCAGCTTGCTCCATGGCTTCGGCCGAGATAGCATGTCGCTGACGCTGCCCTGGGACAAGCCCAGCACCTGGAGTGGCAACCAAAGACACATGGCTATCAGTGCCCAGGTATCAGCGTGATGCCACAGAATGCTTCAGTGATGCACACATGGCAGTGTGCAGGCCTGGCAGAGGTGATGACACCCAAGAGAGCTTCTAGGGTTGACATCTGAGCACAGATCCACAGCCTGGGGCTGTTGGGGTGGGGAGCTTGGGGTGGGGAAATAAGCTTTCCAAGATTACTGGTGGGCTGAGGCCCTGGCATGGGAGGAGTTTTGGTTGAGCCATGGCTATGGCTGTAGCTTTCAGCTCCCAAGGAAGGGAGGGGCTTGCACTCCTGGGTCTCGATCCTGCCAAGGCTGTAGCACTGTCATCCTGATGTCCTGAGGAGGAAGGCTGTGGAGCACCTTGCTCTTTGCTGGTGGCACCAGGAATGGCTGAGGTGCCAGGCCAAGAACCCCTCCAGAGGCAGGGGCAGTAGGTGCCAGGGGGACATGGGAAGCCAGTCTCCTTTGCCAGGGTGGCATTTAGAAAGATTTGCTCCCTGTGATCACATCCTGCTCAAAGGTGAGGGCCCAGAGGTGAGCTGGTGGGACGGGGCAGGCAGTCTGGGAGTGACATTCAGCTGCAGACGATCGACAAGTTGCGCGTACGCACCCGAGTTTTCTTACGCTCACATATGGCCATACATATGTATAGGCACAAACACCCCCCACGGGACACAGATGCAGCCCAGAGATATTTAGGGGCTGCATCCGATCACTCTTTTGAAAAGTTCTCAAGTTCCAGAATAAACTGCACTCATGGGCCAAACAAGTTCAATGCTATTAAGTCTCTGCTAAATTTAAGGCATGAGCAGAAATGTCTATTTAAATGTTCTCAAATGATATTTTTACAACACTGAACTAGAAATTTCAAGGGACTTTAAATGCTCATCCTCAGTTCTATTCACCCCCATCACCTTTTGCAAAATCAGGACAATGAGTTCACAATCAAGTATTGTGAGGATTCAGAGCATGGCGTAGCACAAACACTGAAGGCAGAATAGCGCTGGGCAGGAGGGATGGCCCTGTGTGGGCCCCCGCTGACCCAGCATGGGCTCCCTCAGGAAGGTGCCTTTTAGGGCAGGAGGGGGCTTCCCATTATGCTTAGCAACCCATTACTTAATCTAAAAGGATGCACACGGGGCACTGTGTTTTTTAGATTTTACAGGCGTGGCTAATCCCACCATCCAGAGTCTCAGTTACCAGGAAAGTGCACCAAGAACAGAATGGGTCAAAAGCTCGTGCAAGAAAGATTACACTTTCCTGAGCCAAGGAAGGCCAACGTGGAAACAAGGGCAGATGTGCCTGGGCTGCCCTGAGCTGCCTGTTCCCCAGGCCGGCTGAGTTACCTCTCTGGCCAGACGACACCCAAGGCTGTCTGAGTTATAGCGAGAGGCACAGTTACGCTTCACGGAGCTTTTCCTAGCAAGTCCCTTTTGGGTCTCTGCATGGCGGCCCCTCTATGGAATCAGATCAGATGGTTTTTGGCTAAAACAGTCTGCCTGAGAGGTGCCTCTCAGCTGCACTTGGCAGTGGAGGCTGGACTTGGATTCAGTCACCTGCCAGTTTGGGGCAAGTAGTGAATATCTCTGAGCCTTAGTATCCTCTGTCAAACGGCAATTTACCATCCACTCTAGAGTATGACTTGAGAGGTCGAAAGGGCAGCACAGGGGTGAGAGGCCGAGCCCTGAGTCTGGCCGCGATGTGTCAGCAAATGCTATCAGGGAGCGGGAACACTCACTGGCCGGCCTCTCCGGAAGCTGGGGAGTGGGTAACACCTTACGCTCTTGGGTAATTAACATGGGTGATGGCCACAGGCTCCAGGATAGATACTCAGTTCTAAGCAATGAGGAGGGACGGGAGAATCCAAATCGAACCCCTACCTTCTCCCCAAAGATCCTTTGGCAGATGCCGTTCTTGGCCAGCTTCTCTTTGACCTGCCGGGTGAGCTCAATGGTGTCCACCTCCTGGTACATGTAGACCTCATACTGCTCAGGCGTCAGCGGGGGCACCGAGGGCTTGGTGGGCTTCGACATGGGCACGATTGGGGAGGAAGGCAGAGGGCTGTTCTGGGGTGTCTCGCTGCGGCTGGCTCCGGTCAGACTCAGCTCCGAGCTCTGGGAGTATGGGGACTCGGCGTTGGGCCACTCCTTCCAGTAATCTGCCGATGAGGGTCCCTGGAGCTGGCTACGCTCGGGCCGCGGCTGGCTGCTGCTGACCTTGTCCTTCCCGCTGCTGGCTTCTTCGACCTTGGCTTCTTCAGGAGCGGCCGTGTTTCTCCTCTCTGGCTGCACGGTGCTCCACCAGTGGTCCTTCCACGCGCCGCTGCGGCCCACCTCGTTCTTCACGTGTCTCAGAACTCCTTGTGCAGACTCGGCCGCTCCCTGGGGCTCCAGCCCGGGGACGTCCTGGGCTTCCTTTTTGAGGGCCTGGGGGTTTGGCAGAGCAGAGGCGCTGGCCTCAGGAGCTGCGGGGGCCTTCTTCAGGGAGAGGGCGAGTGGAGAGTAGCTGGGAACGGTGGACATGGGCGAGGAGGACAGCAGCTTGGGGGTCAGGATGGCGATGTCAGTCTGGGACAGCGGCGCTTGTTTTAAGGCTGGGTCGAGAGCGGCCTGCTGGGCCTCCATCTCGCGGCGGGCTTGCTGCAGGATGGAGCGAATGGCGTCGTCGGAGTTCCCGCTGCTAGACGCCGAGGAAGGCTGGGCCGGCTCCGCTGCACGAGGCAAACACAGGGGTGAGACTGTGGTGGAACCACCTCGTCAGCCAGGGACACACCTCTCCCAGTCCAGCTTCCTTCCCCCCGCCTCCCACAAAACCTGGGTTATTTGGGAGAAGCACACTGGGCACCATTTTCCCAACGTTTCTCCCAGGCAAGGAAACATTCACGTATCTTGTCTGGCATGAGGACAGAGGACTACTGCTACTGCCCAACAGTCTGATGGCTCCTGGCACACGCTAGCTGAGAGGGTGACAAAGTTCCTGGAAGCATGAAGATGTTTCCTGATATGCCCTCCTGGGCCTCCCTTCTGAGAACTTTAAACTTCATGTCGATTCTCCTGTGCTATAGTCCAAAATCCTACTGGTTCTGTCAAAGTTTAGAAGCTAATTGCAACATGAGACCAGAGTCTCCTGATGATAACTGGCCATGTGTGAGCCAGCTCCAAGTCTTTGCTGTGGCATGACAAGCGGCAGGAGCCTCCCCCAGGGGAAGAGGGAAGAGGAGCCAGTGGTTCAAGGGAGTCCCTGGCCCTGGACGCTCCAGGATCTGTGAGCTTGGGAAGTCACAGGCATCGCTGGGCCTCAGTATTCCCGTCTGCTCACTGGGAGGGTAATGGACCACATCGCTGGCTGTTAGCTATTAATATGCACATGCCCAGGCCTCCTGCTGTGTCTGACTGAGGAGAAGTGGGGGCTGGCCCAGCATCTGCATCTGTCACCAGTTCCTGGGTGACTGTGGAGAGTGGCCTTGGCTGAATGCCCCTTCAGGATGCCCCAGCTCTGATCTGATATTTCGGGAGTCTACGGCCTTCCTAGCTCTGCCCCTTGTTCCCCAAATCATATGCCTTCACAGCCAGGGGAGCAAAGCATATAAACTGGCTCTTCATGTGCTTCAAATGATGCCCCAAAATGCCTAAAATAACACCAACAACCTATCACCTTCTCCAGTGCCTTCCTCCTTCACAGAGGGCCGTCCTTCCTACAGCTCATGCGCCCTGTGGCATCTCTGGGTGCAGACAGTGCCACCACCACTTTGCAGATGAAGGGAACAAGGCTCAGGGAGGAGATAGGCAATGAAGGGAGCCAGACCTCGGAGTGGGTCTTTCCGCTCTCAATTCCTGCTGGGCCGCCTGCTAAGGCCTCTGGTTGTTCAGACACCTGGGGGCAGTGCTGGCTTAAACCTCAATTCTTAAACCTCAACAACCACGCTGGACTGAAAGCTCCATCCACTGCCAGGCTTGAGGTCCCACAAGGACTAGCACTGACCACCTGGGGCCTTCAGGAGGAGGCATATGGCAGCAGAAGGGAAAGGGCAGGGACCAGAGTTGGGAGGCCGGGGTTTCTGCCCAGTGACTAACATTTAATGCGTTTAGGCAAACTATTTTAACTCTGAGGCTGAGTTGGATAATCAGGAATAACAGGATAATAAAACTCATCTTCCAGGTTATGAGGACTTAGCTGCAGCAGACGGAGGCAGGTGAAAGTGCCTGGGACCCAGAAGGGACCACTGAGCTCCCCCGTCCACCACTGAACAAGGCACATAGGAGGTGGGAGAAGAATGAGTGACCAGGGCAATGGCCAGCTGGTGGCTCATGCTCAGCTGTCACGGCTACCAGGCCAGGCAGGTGCCCATGGTCAGGTCTATGGTGCGGGGCTCTGCGGAACAGGGGCGTCATGGGTACGGGGCAGGCGTGTGTCTGTGTGCTGAACCCCAGGGAGAGAACGCAGACAACTGGCTTCTTCTCCTGTAAAGAGTCTGAGTCTGCAGGCAATCAGAGCTCGGACAGAGGGAGGCAGAAACGTGGGAGTTCTTTCCTCTTGGAAAACGCAGCTGTGCTGTCGGGGAGCATGGAGCCCGACTCTCAAGGCAGGCTGCTGAGGTGGGCGCCTAACCACTAACGCTGCCCGTTCCTTGCTAGCAACATTTAAGTTCGCACAGCAGCTGTTAAGAATTTATTTTTTGCCTGTTCTTTTTTAGTTGCGTTTGGTCAAGTATGATAACAACCAAATAACGGAAGCCTGTATTACATTTAAGAAAGGATATTTGATACAAACTACTTGGTAGTTTAAGTTCAGTTAAGGAGATTCTAGCGGAGAGGTACGATCTTGAGTCAATGCTAGGGAATGACATTATAAGAATGGCAACTGTTAGCAAAACTACAAATCGCACAGACCTGCTCCTCTCTGTATGTGACTTTTTGCTTGAAAACAAAACCTCCACTATTGTTTAAAAAAAAAAAAGTTAATTACTGCTGACCCGAACACTCATGACAATTCTTTTAATTAAGTTTGGAAGACAGCGGTTGAAGAAACAGAAGCCATACCAGTTTTCTGCACTTGGAGCTCCCTCTTGGCTTGTTCCAGGATGGACTTGATTGCTTCGTCAGAGCCGGTGTCTGAGGCTCGGATCCGGGTGGTGATGTTACCTGCAAGGAGAAGTCACAACAATGACATCAAACCCAAACCTTGAATGAAAATCAGCGCTGCACGAAGATGTCATTCTGATAAAGAGCCCTGAGCCAAGGCTGGTGACGGTGAGGAGGCAGGTGTGGCCTCCCCATGGCCTGTACTGGCTGTGCCAAGACACCGGGCAGGAGGGGCTTCCTGCTGCATCTGCCTTATAGTACATGTGGGAGAAGCTCTCCCATTTACCCGAGCTGGACACTGCCCGTGGGTTAGTACCAGGGAGAACAAATCATTTCATCCAGGATAAAAAAAGATTAAAGATCAAAAGACATTGTTTTGCACGAGCCGTTTAAAAGCAACTCCAATAAACAGTTTGGCCTGGGACTCTGTTCAGCTCTGCCCAGTTACTGGAGGCTGGCAGCCCACACAGGGCAAGCGGGGAAGGATGAGGGTGAGGGATGATTGCCTATCAATCACTTGCATGTACAAGGTGAAGAGGCACAGGCTTAACTTAAAAGTTCTGAATCCGCTATCACATAATGTCTTGTTAAAATTTATGCACGAGGAGAGAAGCCTGCAGAAATTCCTAAACGACAAGAATTCACTCTTACGGTCACACGGTGATGCTATGGCCCCAGCTCTTCCTGGAAGCCATCCAGGTATTTTAATTTTTCACTACCTTACTAAATATGAACCACCACAGCAAATCATTTAAAAACAAGAATACCACTGGGAGGAAGCCCCATTAAAGATGCAACTCCAAGGAGTGCAGTGGGAGTTGGCTTGCCAAGGCCCCCAGGAGAACCGACTGGATTTGGAATTTGTCCACTCCGGAGGACCTTGAACATGCTTCAGAGTTAAAAGTACGAGGAAGCAGCAGTATCTGATTTGACTCGGTCACCTGATTTTTCTCAGAGCAACAACTCTAATTCTTTCACCTGCTTCTGAGAAAATGGGAAAAGTGTAATTGGAATCTGAAGGGGGTTGGATTTGGACTTCAAGGGCGTATCGTAGTGATACCTGTTCATGCCTTGTCTGCACTCGGGAGAGTGCGGGCAGCTCAGGGGGGAGGGGCTGGGTGAACTTGAACCCGTGCCTTGTTTTATACTTACTAGCTCTGTTTTTCCATCAGGTTCCAGGCCAGAATCACACTGTACAGTTTTAAACCAAATACACAGCTAAGGACATGCTGCTTCCTAGGTTACTGACTGCAAAGAAAAACACCTGCCTGCAACATACCTTCAGACCCACTTCTTCGTTTCGGTACTTCCTGAAATAGTCTGTTCAGGCTCTGGCCTGGATTCTCTGTTGAAAAACAAGTGTGGTAAGAACAAAACAATCAGGGGAATGGTGGTGTTGACGATATGGGCTGTGTGACATGAAATCTGAGCTGCCTGTTGCTAAAGAAAGGGCTCAGGGCTTCCTATGCAACTTGGCAGTTACTAGAAACTTCGGAGAGGCCCTTCCCTGGCTGACCAGCCCACACGGGCCATGGCTCTACTGCAGGAGGAGATCAGATAGACCTAAGGAGTGGCCTAGGGCAGCAACTCCGAGAGGGTGCGAAGGAGGGAGAACTGCCTCAAAGCAAATCGCCCGCCAGCCCCCAGCTCCCATTAATCATCCGGAGACATTCAATCTTGGTTAACATCACCATGAAACGCCCCCTGTTCCTGGTGCAAATTGATGCTGTTCAAAACATCTCCTTTCTCCATTTGAGTCTAAATTTCAGGGTGTTTCAAATGTGTCTGCTAAAATGACCTCTCTATATCCCTGTTGATTTAGCAGACTGATCCTCTGTTCTTAAAGAGGGAAGGAATTCTTTAAATTGTGAATGTGACTGATGTTTTATCTTTTTATGGAGTTGGAAGGGTGTCTGAATAAAACTTGTGCGTAGTTTGCTCAAGCGCGGCCCGTTTTGCTCATAATGCTAAACAAACCACTGATGGAACATAAATGTTGCAGGTAAGGTGACCACAGGACGGACCCTCTTCTGTGGGGTGGGGGGAAGAGGAGGGAACGTGTCAAGGATATTCTCCCCACAGAGTACCAGCTCTGCGTGAGGATGGAGCCCAGTCGATGCTGTTGCCATGGGCTGTGTGGGCTCTCCTCCCAGCTGGAGGCCAGCACCCCTGGCCACCCGGACCCACGGACACTAAACATGCTGGAATGTTGTGCGTCATGTAATTCCCTCCAATTCCACACACAGTATTAAAACACTGAGTTTCCTAAGTGCTGAGTGTTTCAAAGGCCAGATCTCCCGCATCTAACAGCCTTAGCTCATGCCGGTCCACCCTTGAGCTCTGGACAAGATAGGACTAGAGAGAATTTTACCTGATGTGATGTACAAATGTTTTACCACACGCACACACACAGACATAGACACACACAACTCCTTGACCGGCCCACGCCAGTCTCTCACCTCTTTGTCTGCCTTGGATGCTGCGGAGAGCCAGGATGTTCTGCTCGTCGGAGAGGAACTGCTTCATCTTGTGAAATGGCTCCTTGCCACGAACGGTCAGTTTATTCCATGGCTTGGGCCGGGCCAGAATCTCGCTCACGGACCCTTGAGACAGTCCCAAGACGTAATGTCCGAAAATGCGCTGTCCGATATTGTGCTTGATCAGCTGCTCTTTGACCTGCCGGGCGATTTCTGCAGTGTCCATCTCCTCGCCCTCGGAGACGCTCCCAGCACTTTCTGACTGGCTGGGGGACGGGGCCATGCCATTTACATCTGGGCTTTGTTGTAATGGACTTTGGGAAGATATGGAGTTTGTGCTGTATGGACCTGTTGAAAAAATCATGCTTGTGCTTCCTGCTTCCTGCATGGCCTTGGAGTAGAAGGACTGCATTAGCTGTCGCTGGAGGAGAGAGTTTAGTGCAAATTTTCCTGTAGAAGCCAGGGGTAGGCTGGGGCTTGCCAGGGATGAGCTGAAAAAGTCTTGACTTAACCCCGCTGGTGAGAACTGGTGTGTACCGTTAGTATTGGAAGCCTGCTCCCCCGTGTTGCGGGACAACTGAGGAGGAGGGGAGGCCGGCAAAGGTCCAGGGCGCCGACTCTCAGGCTGGTCTTTCCCTTTTCTCCTGGCTGACCCTACAAGGAAGGGCAAACAGAATGCATTATGGGGGATTCCAAAGGGAAAAAAAACCAAGACCAAAATGCAAAGTTTGCTCCACAAAAGGGAAAAAAAAGTGCAGATTTTACAAGGGCCAATGAGGTGTGTTGGTTTGTTTTTCGATTGAATTTGTAAGTCAGCCAAACAAGGCCCCCCAACACAAGCAACATGCATTCATGTTTGCGCCTTTCTTGTACGTTGCAGCCTGGAGAATCCCCTAGACATAGATTCAAACTCCTAACATGGCAAGGAGCCGGTAACACACACAGGGAAGAGTCGACAGGTCGCGGCCTGGCATCGGGCCTCTAGCTTTCGCGCTATTACCAGAAGGGCCCGCCTGAGGAGCAGCAAACACTGACATGTTAGGACCAATGGGTTCGCTCACACCTCTTGCTCTGAGTCCACTCGATCGGAGGCGCGCACATTTTAAGAATGCAATATCATCGAAGCCCGAGACACCTTTAAACGGTTTACCAGCTGCCAAAACCAGAAGCACAGTCAGTGACGCCACCATTTTGGGATGAGCAAAGAAAGGCTAAGGATGGGGGACGCGTCCCCAAGGAAAACCTGACAAAGGAAGAAAAGCTCCACTGAGCCCAGAGGGGCAGGGGCTAGCCCTCTAAGCAGCCCCTGGAAACACCACCAGACAGAGGCCGAACTCGCATGTGACCCCGGCCTATGTGCAGCACAACCAGACACAGATCAGAACAGCCAACGTCCTCCACTTGTTCCTCCTGGGATCTCCGGCCACACTGCCCCTAACTGACCTCCGCAGACTTTCTGCGGCTCACGAATCTCAGTGTCCGGCTTTAAGCAAGGGGGGTAGGGGAGGGAGAGTGGTGAGGAGGAGGAGACCCAACACTCGTTAGTCAAGGTTCTCGTCAACCGGCGATGCTCCCGCCATGCGTCAGCCCAGACTCACGGTTCACCTTCCTCTTCCTCGCCCCTGGAAGCGAACCAAGCACCGCGCGCGAGGCCTGGCCAACCTACCGCTCAGGTCACTGTTGGAGATGCGCAGCGCGGCGTTCTCGGACTGCAGCGAGCGGTTCTTCTCCAGCAGCAGCACCTCCAGAGGCTTGGCTGCGTCCTAGACGGGGCAGAGTGGGGCTCACCGCGGGGCTCACCGCGGGGCCCACCGTGGGGCCGGCCACCCACCGCCCCCTGTACTCTGTGTTTGCCCACCTTCCCTCCCAGCTCTGCGTTGGACTCCGACGGGGACAGCAGATCTCCCCAACGTGTAACACACACGTGGACAACATTCACGCGCCTTTTTAAAAGCATTAATTTCAGCTGAAGTCTTTTCTTTCTTTTGCTTAAACTCGCATCGCTTCTCTAGACAGTTAATTACCCTCTAACCTATCCCAAGCAGTCGAAACCTGTCTCATCTGGCAACAGGACCAGCAGCCGAGCCACAGACCCATGTCAAGAAGTGACTGTAGCGGTCACCCCTCTCTCTGCCAGCCATGGAGGTGTGTGCTGCCTTCTGGGCATCAGCAGTGAGATGCCACTTGTCACAGAAATTCTAGCTGGCCACCAGATGACCCTGCGCCTGTGTCATCCTGCCCCTGTGCCTTCTCCACTAAAGTGGCGTGTAAAGTTCCTAAGCCAGTCCTTTTCTGGCTACTCCTTAACGGGATCTGAAATTTTTTATCCGTGTTCTTAGTATCTGCCCAAGTGCAATCACAATTTCACTTGAATGGAGTTACCAACTTGGAAAACACTAACTTTTCTCTTTTTGCCTCTTTTGAAAGATAATTTGCTTTAACATGGTTAAATGTGCTTGACGAATAACTCGACAGCTACAAACAAGAGGCCTCATAAATATCGAGACAGAGAAGCACGCCTGCCCAAGGGACCAACGGTGACCAGCAGTGCTGATGCCGAAAGCAAAGTGAGACCGTATACCTGTGTCCCAGCTCCCTCGGACGGTGCAAACTCCATGGACTTCAGAATACTGAAAGAGCAAGACAGAATGGTTACTTTCTGCTTATACCTTTGCTAGCAGCCACTTTAATAAGCATTAACGTAACAATTTCCTGCTCTCCAGGAACTGAGGAACTGACAACTTTAACAACTTCCCTGGCAATAATATAATTTGATAACGTCTCTAGAATAACTATTCAACTAGCAGTTGGCTGGCAAAAGTTTCTTGCCCAGCATGTAAATCATTCCATATGGAATCACACCAGGTCTGTTCAGAGTATAATTTTAAAGTTTAATACAGACATAACATTGTTGCAAAAGGAATGTATTTGTAAAGCTTAAAGAGAGCGAAAAAGTTGTAACAAGGAAGCTAGAGAGAGAGGAACTCGCTTGTTCCTGTGCTCGCTTGGTAACTTGCACCCACCAGGGACCAGGGGAACCGGGCAGAGAGTGATGTCCCCACATGTGGATGGCTCAAAAGCACAGCGGACAGACCCTCTCTGTAGCCCCAGGCCGGGGAAGGAGCGCAAAGACCAGGGTGTGGCGAGACAAGATGATTTCTCAGTCCTTCTTGTTACTGAAAGGGGCTGCGCCCTAATCACTAAAGTCTCTGGACTATCTTAGCAAGTCCAAATCCCCAGAACTCCTGTTTTACAAGTTCCTTTTGCAGTGGATGCTCCTTCCTTTCTGTGAGTCTACGTGGCCCTCAGGAGCTGCAAGTGTTCCTTTTAAATACAGAGCAGAGCAAAGCAAGACTCAGAGGGGGCTGGCTGCACCGTGCCAGCTGCACCTTCCCTGCGTTCCTGCAGCCACGACTTCAGCCTCTGTCCTCCTTGAGCTCCATGGAGTGTCATCAAGACACCACGATGTGTAAAGATGCCATTACAGGCAAAGGGCCCAGAGCCCCAGGAGGTTGCTGCACTGGGTAAACTCAGGAACTGACCTCCCATCGTTTATCTGTGGTTGCATCTTTGCAGCGGTCCTCACGACACAAACTAACAAACATGGGAACAAAGAGGAGCTAACATGGGTAAAACATAACTTTAAGGTTGCTGTTGAAAGTAAAGACATGAGTCTGGACCTCTTCGCATCAGACAGGAGAGATGTGATGACCCATCTGGACAAACTTGTCTTTTCTTTTCTTTTTTTTTTTTTTTTTTGAGACAGAGTCTCACTCTGTTGCCCGGGCTGTAGAGTGCCATGGCATCAGCCTAGCTCACAGCAACCTCAAACTCCTGGGCTCAAGCGATCCTTCTGCCTCAGCCTCCCGAGTAGCTGGGACTAC